>SJYC01054537.1:0-55112 GCA_006408675.1 Madoqua kirkii | reverse complement strand
TCCACTGACCATCCTCCTGCCTGCAATACCCATGAGGTGGGTGCTGTAATTCCCCTTTTACAGATGAGGAGACTGAGGCACAGAGAAGCCACACAGGACCGAACACAGACAGTCTGCTACCAGTATCTGTTCTTCTCTGCACTGTGCTGGGATTCTGAAGTGGGAGACCGGAAGTGGAAATTAGCGCAGGAGGTGAGGGGATGGTGGCTTGGCCTTCATGTGACTCCTTTCAGTTTAGACCCTAGGCCCACCAGGCCTAGAGTGACTGCTGCTGCCCTGGTGGGCTCTTGGCTGGGCCTGAGTCAGTAGATGGGGTCCCCGACCCTTGATCCTGAGAGATGGAAACCTCTTTGCACATCCTATCCCTCTGCTGCCCTCCAGTAATTAATGACTTAGTGATGAATGAAAGAATTCCAACCTCCATGTTATCTGTGATCTTGTATCTCAGAGGACCTTCCTGAAAGTAAAGTGAAAGTATTAGTTGCTCAATCGTGTCCAACTCTTTGCAGTCCCATGGACTTTGCAACTTCTCTGTCCATGGGATTCTCCAGGTAAGAATACTGGAGTGGGTTGCCGTTTCCTCCTCCAGGGGATCTTCCCAACCCAGGGATCCAACCTGGGTCACCTGCATTGCAAGCAGATTCTTTACTGTCTGAGCCACCAGTTCAGTTCAGTTCAGTCACTCAGTCGTATCCGACTATTTGCAACCCCATGAATTGCATCACGCCAGGCCTCCCTGTTCATCACCAACTCCCAGAGTTCACTCAGATTCACCTCCATCGAGTCAGTGATGCCATCCAGCCATCTCATCCTTGGTTGTCCCCTTCTCCTCCTGCCCCCAATCCCTCCCAGCATCAAGGTCTTTTCCAGTGAGTCAACTGTTCATATGAGGTGGCCAAAGTACTGAAGTTTCAGCTTTAGCATCATTGCTTCCAAAGAAATCCCAGGGCTGATTTCCTTCAGAATGGACTGGTTGGATCTCTTTGTAGTCCAAGGGATTCTCAACAGTCTTCTCCAACACCACAGTTCAAAAGCATCAATTCTTCGGCACTCAGCTTTCTTTACAGTCCAACTCTCACATCTATACATGACCATAGGAAAAACCATAGCCTTGACTAGATGGACCTTAGTCGGCAAAGTAATGTCTCTGCTTTTCAATATGCTGTCTAGGTTGGTCATAACTTTTCTTCCAAGGAGTAAGTGTATTTTAATTTCCTGGCTGCAGTCACCATCTGCAGTGATTTTGGAGCCCCCCAAAATAAAGTCTGACACTGTTTCCACTGTTTCCCCATCTATTTCCCATGACGTGATGGGACCGGATGCCATGATCTTCGTTTTCTGAATGTTGAGCTTTAAGCCAACTTTTTCACTCTCCTCTTTCACTTTCATCAAGAGGCTTTCTAGCTCCTCTTGACTTTCTGCCATAAGGGTGGTGTCATCTGCATATCTGAGGTGATTGGTATGAGCCACCAGGGAAGCCCTTAAATCCCAGGTGCCTGCCTTCAACCTTGGAGCTCTCGTGTATGGAAACTGTGGTTCTGGTATACTGCTGAGGCCTTCACTTGCGAGCTCTTCTTGTTTCCTTCCTTACTAGAGAAATCTCACTTCAACTCCAGTCTCACTGACTTGGGTGTGTCAGATGAAGGAGGAGGTAAAGATTAGGTTGTTTAAATGATAGCTATCTTAAACTTTAGCAGTATAAGGACAGGGCCATAGCAGATTAGGATGCAGAGAAATTCTGTTGCCTTTTATCTCCCTTTCCAAAGCCTATGTTTTAGTTAGGGTTGATGGCTGCAAGAAGCAGGAAACTCTTCACTACCCAAATGCATTTTAAAAGGCGATACTCTCACAAGGTGCCCTCCCTGACGGGCAGCCTGCCAGTCTCCGCTGCTCGCCTGAGGACTCCCGCTGAGCTGGCATGGCCAGGGCCTGGTTTGACTCTGTTGTCACGGGGTTTTCCATCCCTTTGTGAGTGGTCAGTCTCTGTCTTTTATCCAAATTCTGAGCACAGTGAGTCTGGTTGGCTCAGTCCCACGTGCAGGTTGGTTCTTCTTATGTCCTTTCTCACCCCAGTTTAGTAACATCCAGAGGATGAAATCATATGGCCCATGTTTTTGCTTTTCTAAGGGATTAAAAAACAAAACTACCTGAGCTATTTCGATGTGTGTGTGTTTAACTTACATTGAGAGCATAGGGACGTCCCATGTTCATTTCATCCAGTTTCCTCCAGTACTTAAAGTTCCCATAACTAATAGTTCAGTCTAAGTCAGTAAAGATTGACACATTTGACTACATAGAAATTTAAAGCTGTGGTTTAAAAAAAACACCTTTTTAAAAAGTGTGAAATAAATTGTGTATGTGTGTGTGTGAAAGAAAATAGAAAAGAATGGAAATATACATATCTACCTGTTGGCAGATATCCTGCAGAAGATAAAAGGATTAGGGAGAAAGATCTATATACAAACCCCAACAAATGTTAAACAATATAATGAAGCATCACAATACACCTAGGAGAATGGCTAAAACAAAAAACAGACAGAATAAGGATGCAGGGAAAATGTTATCTCTTCTATATTACTGGTGGGAGCATTAAATGGGTTGTGTTTTTGGTATGACTACATATTACTTTTAATATCCAGGTGGCTCAGTAATAAAGAACCCGCCTGCCAATGCAGGAGACATAGACTGTATCCATGGGTCAGGAAGATTACCTGGAGAAGGAAATGGCAACCCACTCCAGTATACTTGCCTGGGAAATCCCATGGACACAGAAGCCTGGCAGGCTACAGACCATGAGGTTGCAAAGAATCAGACATGACTGAGCAACTATACAGCAACAACAGAAATGAGCGTCCTGTGGATTGAACACACCACAGCTTTCGTTAGCTTCTCCCTTGTTGAGTGGCATCTTGATTGTTTCCAGTTTGGGACTATAGCAGATAGAGCTGCTGTGAGCATTTCTAAGTGGGTTTTTGTATAAACTTTTGTTTTCATGTCTCTGGAATAAATGCCCAGCAGTGTGATTATCAGGTCATATGGTAAATTTTTGTATTTTGAAGAAACTGTCAAACATTTTCCTAAGTAGCTCTTCCATTTTATGGTCCCACCAGTAATGAAGTCAGTCACTCAGTCGTGTCCAACTCTTTGTGACCCTATGAATCGCAGCACGCCAGGCCTCCCTGTCCATCACCAACTCCCGGAGTCCACCCAAACCCAAGTCCATTGTGTCAGTGATGCCATCCAACCATCTCATCCTCTGTTTGTCCCCTTCTCCTGCCCTCAGTCTTTCCCAGCATCAGGGTCTTTTCAAATGAGTCAGCTCTCCACATCAGATGCCCAAAGTATTGGAGTTTCAGCTTCAACATCAGTCCCTCCAATGAACACCCAGGACAGTAATGTGGAAGAGATCCATTTTCCCTGCATCCTTATACTGTCTCTGTTTTTTGTTTGAGCCATTTTAGATATATGATGATATTTCATGTTGATTAAAATTTGTTGAGGTTTATATGGTCTAGGATCTGGTGGTTCTGTCCTCTTGGTATATTTTCTGTAGGTGCTTGAAAGATTATACTGTTGGGTGGAGGGTAAATGGTGATAAAATTCTGTTGCTTGATGGTATTGAGTTCTTATAGCTTACACCCTTGCTGATTTTCATCAAGTTCTGTTGGTTGAGAGTGCTGTTGAAATTTCCAACAATAATTGTGGAATTGTCTGTGTCTCCTTTCAAGTTTTTGCTTCAGATATTTTGCAGTTCTGTTATCTGGTGCGTACCACTTAGGATTTCTGTGTCTTTTTGGTGGATTGACCTTTTATCAGTATGTAATGTCCCTTGGACTGCAAGGAGATCCAGCCAGTCCATCCTAAAGGAAATCAGTCCTGAATATTCATCGGAAGGATTGATGCTGAAGCTGAAACTCAATACTTTGGCCACCTGATGTGAAGAACTGACTCAATTGGAAAGACCCTGATGCTGGGAAAGATTGAAGCAGGAGAAGGGGACGACAGGATAAGATGGTTGGATGGCATCACCGACTCAATGGACATAAGTTTGAGTAAATTCCAGGAGTTGATGATAGACAGGGAGGCCTGGTGTGCCACGGTCCATGGGGTTGCAAAGAGGCAGACAAGACTGAGCAACTGAACTGAATGTCTCTCTGTACCTGGTTATTTTCTTTGCCCTGAAGTTTACTTTTGTCTGACAGACATTCACGTGTCACATGTGACTCCGTTTCTGGTTTTGGTATTTTTTTATACTTTAAAAAATTGCCTTTTATTATTTTGGGCTGCTCTAGGTCTTCGCTGCCGCGAATGGGCCTTTTGTAGTTGTGGCGAGCTCGGGAGACTGTTTGCTGCACTGCGTGGGTTTCTCATTGTGGGGCGTCTCTCGTTGTGGAGCACCGGCTCTGGGGCACATGGGCTTGAGTGATTGTGGCTCATGGGCTTATTTGCCCTGTGGAATGTGGGATCTTCTAGACCAGGGATCAAATCTGTGTCTTCTGTGTTGACAGGCAGATTCTTAATCACTGGACCACCAGGGAAGTCCCATGATTATCTTTTTTGTACTCTTTCTTCTATTGCTAAACATCTCCAATTATTTTCTACAATAAATTCCCAGAAATAAGACAGTCAAATGGTATGAATATTTTTAATGACTAACTTATCTAAGCAGCTTGTGATAAATTATGCCCTCACCAGCAATGTAAAATGCTGCTTGTTTGTTTTTAATTTT
Source organism: Madoqua kirkii (assembly GCA_006408675.1). Taxonomy (NCBI): domain Eukaryota; kingdom Metazoa; phylum Chordata; class Mammalia; order Artiodactyla; family Bovidae; genus Madoqua; species Madoqua kirkii. The sequence goes on along the minus strand of SJYC01054537.1, from coordinate 50,383 downwards.
ATTTCACTTTATATTTTTAATTTAGAACAGTGGAACAGTGGGAAATGTTTCCTTTTTCTTTCTGCAGCTCAGTTCCCAAATTAGAAATTTCCTGTTGAAGGAACCACATATCCCAAGTTCTAACTTGGGACATACAGGAATATGATAAGAAGGGAGATGGAGAAATGAGTAATCTTTTATTTGATGTCATAGCTACTTACATACATGAACACAAGCCCGCACTCACACACATGAACATTACACATGTGTACAAGTGTTCGTGCCTCACACCCTCACAAGCACATCACACATGAGTAATAGCATTTGTACATGCACCAGTTTACTCCTAGGTTTTGTCTTATTCTATTTGGTCTGCTATAATAAAATACCACAATATTAGGAGGCTTATAAGTGAGAAATTTATTTCTCACAGCTCTGGAGGTTGGCAGTTCTAAGACCAAGATGCCTACAAATTCAATGTCTGGTGAGGCCCCCTTCCTAGGCTGTCTCTTAGCTGTAACCTCCCTTGGCAGAAGGGGGCAAGGGAGCTCTCTCGGTCTCCTTTATAAGGGCACTGATCCCATCCACACAGGCTCTCCCCTCATGGCCTGATCACCTCCTGGAGGCCCAACCCCCATAGCGCCATCACACTGGGATCAGGCTGGGAGGGCACGACATGAGACCACGGCAGACCCCTCACAGAGCCCCGGCTGGGCTGGGGGCCTCAGCATGTCCAGGGCATCCTCGGAGTCTGTCTCTGGCTTCTTTTATTCCCTTATCCTTGCCCAAAGTCCCAGCCACTTTCAGTTCCAAAAGTTTTCACCGGTCTGGGAGCAGAGGTTGACTCTGGGACAGGATATGAGGATTTGGAGAGATAAGGCTCCGAAGAAGGTGAAAACAGAGCTTCCTCTCCTCTCTGAGATGGTGAGTGAGTTTGGCTAAACCCCTGGGTAGAGCTCTGGATGGTGACCGGAGGTCTGGATTCTGACAGACCTGTGTCAGGAACCAGGGCTGGCACCTGCCACATGGGTGGGGTTGAGTAGCAGCTTTGAGAGGCAGTTATGATTTGTGTCTGTGGTGTCTTCCTTTTGTTTTTCCTAACACTTGAACAGAGTTTTGTTTCTCTGCTTGCTTAGTCTGAGGAGTGTGTGTGTGTGTGTTCAGGGGGAAGTGGATGGGCTTGGCCCATATCTCTGTACCGGTAGTCAAGACTGGCTTCTTTCCTTTCTCCAAAGTGGGGTGGGGAATTGGCCCAGGTCACTGGAAGAAAGAGCTATTCTTCTGCAGGCCCACCAGCGTCCAGGGCTGATGGAACGAGAACCACTTCTCCAGAATGAACCTGGCCTGGCTCCTGTGTGGGTCAGAGCCCTCTGGGAGCCACTCAGAGACAGCTGGGGGATTCTGAGGGGGAAGGTGCCAAGAGCCACCACGGGAGGTCCCACCCATGACAAAGGTCATACAGAGAAGACCTGACGGGCAAAGACGGGTCAGGACTCGAGGGGCTCCCTGGACCTGCTCAAGCATCTGCCCCCAAACTAGAATCTGTCTGTCCTACTACTTTGTGGCTTTCACCAACTCTCCTGACATACAGGGGGCTCTCCCCGACCACCTTTCTCTGGAGAATAGCAATGTTAGGGCTCTAGCTAATAAGTCTCCTGGACATGAGAGGAGTATTTCAAATCAAACCTCCTCTGTTAGCATTCTAGCTTGCTTGGCAGGTTTATCCAGACTCTTGCAGCTACACATATGATTGTTCACAGCCTCCCAACTGTGAGAGGCACAGGAAGCCTAAAACATAGAACCTTTTAAAGAGTTAAAAGTTATTAGAGTAGTGCTGGTGTAGGATTTCATTATTGGGCCAGTGCTTGATGCTAAGTTCCCATATCTCTTAGCCACTGTGCACCTGGGAATGCATTAGTTAACATAGTTGGAATGTAAGAAAAACAAGTGTAGCCTTGAAATTAACCACATCAGACCTTTGAGCTAATTGGTTCTTCTTGTAACTCACTGCACCTTTGCTCCGTGAGAAATGTAACCCTGTTTAATACTTTCTGAGGCTGACATAGGTTAGAAATATAAAGAAAAAACACTTCAAGGGAAAATAAATTTTCTGGTTGAGCAACCTTTATCAAAAGAGGGTCATAAAATGTCCACAGGCCTCCAAGGCCAGAAGATAATGTATACATCATTTGTGGGAAAGGTATGCAGAAAAAATCCTGGCTTCGATAAAGGCAAAACTGTTGGAGTGTTTGGGCTCACTGTGTGACCTTGCATCTTTCATTTCCCTCTGTGTACAAGGTATAAAAGTTCCTTTTGAAAATAAAGTTACGGGCCTTGCTCACCAAAGAAGCTTGGTCTCCCCGTGTTTTTCTTTCTTTCTCTCTTTATTTCTTTCTCTCTCTTACTCTTTTTCAGGCTGATCCCTTGGAGCATAGAGGCTCTCTGTGTTCACTTATCTGCCTGGGCTTCTAAGACCTGAATGGGAAGGCGCTCTGCGTCTTCACTCCCCCGGGAGACTGGGAGGGCACCTGTGGCCCTCATGAACAAAGCAAGTCCCTTGTCTTGGGGCTTTATTAGCTTTCTGTGTAAACAAAGCAATATCAGCTTCTGTTCTTTCCTCTCTCGTTCATTCATTCATTTGCCAACACCGTTTCTCCTGAGGGTTCCTCTGGATCCTGCGGGGGCTGGACCCCAGCAGGAGGGGTTTCTGATGCTGACTAATATGTACAAATACCATAATAATTCAAGTGGAAAAGAATTTGGGTGGGTCCAGGACACCTATCCTATGGCCTGCCTATAGTCTCTCAGTCATGTCCAACTCTTTGTGACCCCATGGGCTGCAGCCCGCTAGTCTCCTCTGCCCATACTGGAATAGTTTGCCATTCCCTTCTCCAGGGGATCTTCTTGACCCAGGGGTTGAACCCCGGGTCTCCAGCATTGCAGGCAGATTTACTGTCTGAGCCAGCAGGGAAGCCCACTGTCCTATGGAGACGGGTAGAATTGGGGATTGGTGGTGAACAAGAAACACTAACTGCCCTGAGGGAGCCTACATTCTGGGGTGAAGATAGAGAATGAGTCTGGCAGTGGCAGGATGGGCGAAGCACTGGGTGCCTGAAGGCACGTGGGAGGGGTGCCCAAGCCAGCCAGGCTTCCCCAGATTCTTCTGAGAGAGGCTGGAAGGAAGAGCCAGAGCCGTAGAGAGACTGCTTTTCAGGTCAGTGTTTTCTATGCTTCCTGGTCGGAGGAAGGGCCAGGCAGCTGGGGAACTGAAGGGGGTCCTCAGGACTCAGCCCAGACAGGCTGTGAGGGTGAAGAGGGGGATGCCATGGGCGTGTGGAGTCAGGAGACTGGGAGGAAGCAGGGCCAATAAGGAGCATTTCACATAAGACGTTTAAGGTTTAACTTGAGGGCAGTGGGGGGTTTGGCAGGTTTATGCAGAGCTGGAATGGGAGTGAGTCTTTTAATTTACCGTCTGCCTTCCTCAGTACACAAGGCCATCTCAAAAGCTTTGCAGCTACCCCACAAGTGGCGCTACAGTTCCTCCATCCACTCGGTGTTTTCATTTTAGCTTTTCATCTCTGGCTGTGCTGGGTCTTCATTGCTGCAACTGGACTTCTCTATTGCAGTGCACCGGCTTCTGATTGCGGTGGCTTCCCTTGCTGCAGAGCAGTGCTCTCGGGTGCTTGGGCTTCAGTAGTTGCGGTTCCCGGGCTCAGGAGCACAGGCTTGGTAGCTGTGGCACATGGGCTTAGTTGCTCTGTGGCTGGTGGGATCTTCCCTAATCAGGGATCGAACCCGTCTCCTGCACTGGCAGGCAGATTCCACCAGAGAAGCCCCCTGCTCTTGATGCTGACTGTAGATAATCCTTCTGCATGCAGCCCATGTAGACCTTTTTATTCCCCAGAGCTGTAGGCAGCCTGCCTGGATTTCTCCCCAGAAGCTGCCTTGCTGAGTACTACCCAGGCATTGAACTCAGTAGCCCATGAGCAGGTGTTGTCCAGCCCTGGTTTCTAGGATTTGGCTCCCTGGCCCAAACCCTGCTCCCCCACAGCCCTTGCTCTTGTGGGAGGGGAACCAGACAGCTCTGCACAGGACCTGCGGCTGAGACGTGGCAGTGAGCTCAGAGACCTGCGTTTAAGTGAGACAGTCCTCAGCAGGTGGTCACCAGCTAGTCATCATGTGTATACACAGCAGCTCTGTGGCAGGTGAGCCTTCCCGGGCCCTTGGCAGACATTACTAATCCATTACGTCACCTTCACGCTGAGTCAGCCCGAAGCTGCAGACAAACCATCAATCAGAGCTGGTACCTGCCGATCTGCCATCCTTGTCCCAGACCAGACAGGATGCAAAGGTCAGGGTGACTCTGAGTCAGAAGCCGGAGGGCAGTGGTCAGTATGCTAGGGATTTCAAAAGCCCTGCGGTAAAGGCAGGGCAGGGGATGGTCAGGCGGCCAAACAGAAATTTGGGAAGGAGCTAATGCTTCACCTTCACCCAGAACCTCAGTTTACAAAGCACTTTCACTCCGTGCCCATGACTCTCAAGGTAGAAATTGCCTCCATATTATAGAAGAGGCAGTGGAGGCCCAGGGGAATCTGTTCCCGTCACCGGTGTGGCAGCTACGGTTTGGGTCTGCCTGACAGACACTTCCTGTGAGGTAGCAGGCCCACGTTTTTTCAGACCAGGCTTTTTCCTGAAAAGTCTGTCCTTGCCTTGAGACCCCCAGGAGGGAGGGCAGCAGAGCTGAGCCAGAGGGCAGTGACATGCTAATAACTGCCAAGCAGTGGCCCCCCTGTGTCCAGAAATTCTGATTTTTAAAGAGCACTCCCAGTACCCACCCTCCCGGAGGGTGCAGCCCTCTCACTTTGGCCTCGTTCAGGCTGCCAGTGTAACACTGGATGCAGGGTTGGGAAGAGCAGAGCCAGGGGGAGCCAGCTGCCACTCCCCCAGGGCCCACACCCTGGCTGTTGAGCTCTCCCTGCAGTCCCCTGAGCCGCGCAGGCTCTATCCTGCCTGAGTGGGGATTCGCTTCTGTTATTGGCAAGTAAAGGGCTTGAGACTCCTCCCTGAGCCCATGGAGGAGTCGGTCTCAGGGGTGGGGATCTTCCCTCCCTGCCCCCTGCTCCCTCAAGGGAGAGGTGACCAGACCAGGCAGGTGGTAGGAATCAAGCCAAGGTGGCGCCCCCACAGTCAGGTGAAGGTAGGGAGGTGCCCGTCCCTGTTCTTCCCCAGCGGCTCCTTGCTGCCCCGGCGGCCTCACAGACAGGGCTGAGAAGGGACTCCACTTGCTGGTCGCAGGTGGTATTGGCTCTCCAGGAAGGGCCAGGGGCCCAGAGGAGCCAGCGTGGTCCTCTAGGGACCAGGGTATTTCAGTGGGCAGGGAGGAAGGTACCTGCCCTTCTCCAGACACTACACCTGTCTGTCTGGGCCTCACACTGGACCACAGTGCAGAACCTGGAAGGGACTGCACTCGTTCCTAGATGTGCAGACGTAGCCCAGGACAGGGCAAAGGCTTCTGATAGCTGAGGAGCTGGGTGGGGAGCCCACCCCCTGTCCCTGTGGCCAGGGGCACTGCACAGGTGACTGCCATGGCCCACTTCTGCCCTGCTTGCCTGTCTAGAAGCCTTGTTTCCCAGCAGGACGCTCCTGGAGTCATTTGCTGAGGAAGCTGGCCTGGCTGATCTGATGACAGCAGAGTGAAAACCGCCGCCTAGTGTCTGACCTGCCCAAGGGCTGAACGTTGAGACACCTGGGAGACCTGGAGGCCAGACAGGCCAAGCCCTTTGGGCCGGGGACAAGTAGGGCTGTAGTGGATAGGCGGGTATATCCTGCCAAGGTGCAGCCGCTGCCAATAGGTGCCAAGTAGTGGCCCCCATGTGTCCAGAAATTCTGATTTTTAAAGAGCAGCCCAGTACCCACATTTTTATGTAAAATTTCTTGATTTTTAAGTGCTAGCAACTAGTTATACAAACATTTAGGAAAAAATCGCTTGGATCAGTCAAATGAAACACATCTTCAGGCCATCGTCTGCAGCGTCTAGTTTTGAGCCTATGTGGAAATCACTCCCTTACCTGTGGGGTCTTCCCAGCCTCCCCTTCTAATAGCTCCTTCCTGGCAACTGCCAGCCCGCGTCTGTGCCCACCCAGAGCCCGCTCCCCTGTGGCCCCCTCCTACTCTCTCCACCGTGGACTGAGAGACCTCCCTGCTTCCAGACCCTGTGCCCCCCCCTTTTGAAGGTCACACCAGGAAAACAGACATCCCCTCTCCACTGTGTCCTTGCTACAGTCACCCACAGACCCTCAAGTCCCCCTCCCAGTCCTTGCAGACAACAGTCCTTGCCCCAAACCGCTGCTATCCTATCTGTGCTGATTTCAGGGCAGCCATAAGATTGGCAGGAGAACTATCAACAACCTGGTATATGTGGATGATACCACTCTAATGACAGAAAGTGAAGAGGAACTAAAGAGTTTCTTGATGAGGGTGATGGAAGAGGAACTGAAAAAGCTGGCTTTAAAATTCATCATTCAAAAAACTAAGCTCATGGCATCTAATCCCATCACTTCATGGCAAATAGAAGGGGAAAAAGTGGAAACAGTGACAGAATTTATTTTCGAGGGCTCCAGAATCACTGTGGACAGTGACTGCAGACGTGAAAGTAAAAGATACTTGTTCCTTGGAAGAAAAGCTATGACAAACCTAGACAGCGTTTTTAAAAGTAGACATCACTTTGCCAACAAAGGTCCATATAGTCAGTTACGGTTTTTCCAGTAGTCATGTATAGATGTGAGAGTTGGACCATAAAGAAAACTGAGTGCCGAAGAATTGATGCTTTCAAATTGTGGTGCTGAAGACTCTTGAGAGTCCTTTAGACTGCAAGGAGATCCAACCAGTCAATCCTAAAGGAAATCAACCCTGAATATGCATTGGAAGGACTGATGCTAAAGCTGCAGCTCCAGCACTTTGGCCACCTAATGTAAAGAGCCGACTCACTGGAAAAGACCCTGATGTTGGGAAAGATTGAAGGCAAAAGGATAAAGGGGCGGCAGAGGATGAGATGGTTAGATGTCAGCACCACAAAGGTAGAAACTTGAAAGTTTTGCCCACTGAGGTGTCTATCCAACATCCAGAACAGTGTCTGGCACCCACTGAAAACAGACATTCAGTATTTGTCAAATGGCCTGTACTTAAAGACTGTACCAGGAAAAGGGCCAGGACTGTAGGGACATGCCTGCCAGAGTTGCCTCCACTCACCACCAAAATCTGTGCAAACGCCACAGATGATTTGGAGGGAGTCCTAAAAATGACCCTGAAACAGTTTATGCCTCAAAGGCAGATGCTGGCCTGTAAGTCCCCAAGGCAGAGTCAGGGACTGTTAGGGGACATGGCAGGTAACACAAGGGAGTGAGTTAAAATGCAAAGTGACGTGGGTGACCCATCCACCTAGGGTGGCAGCGCCAGGAAATGTGCAGGGTGCTCTGCCAGCAAGCCGGCGCTCCGCGCAGCCAGCCTGGCCTTAGCTGCAGGATCTCTCAGAGCTGCTGGTTCAGGATGGTCTCACCGCTTGGAATCTCGAGGCGTGAGAAAAACCACAGAAAGGTGGCATGCCAGAGCTGCAGGGCAGAGAGGCCTTCCAGGAAGTGGGATGCCGGAGCGGAGCCGCAGTGCGCCCCCCGGGGGAACCAGCTCAGGACGGAAGACGCCCGTGCAGAGTAGTTCCCAGCGCAGCCTCCAGAGGGCGCCAGCGTCGCAGCTCTGTGCAGCCCGAGCTCAAATCCTGTTGCCAGGCCAACCGCCCACTTTTGTGCTGGGAAAAGGCCGCTGTGGCTTTGCAAATGAAGGGGACCCCAGCGACCCTGCCCCACATCAGGCAGGGCCCCGCACACAGAAAAGCTGCAGCTCCAGCACTTTGGCCACCTAATGTAAAGAGCCGACTCACTGGAAAAGACCCTGATGTTGGGAAAGATTGAAGGCAAAAGGATAAAGGGGCGGCAGAGGATGAGATGGTTAGATGTCAGCACCACAAAGGTAGAAACTTGAAAGTTTTGCCCACTGAGGTGTCTATCCAACATCCAGAACAGTGTCTGGCACCCACTGAAAACAGACATTCAGTATTTGTCAAATGGCCTGTACTTAAAGACTGTACCAGGAAAAGGGCCAGGACTGTAGGGACATGCCTGCCAGAGTTGCCTCCACTCACCACCAAAATCTGTGCAAACGCCACAGATGATTTGGAGGGAGTCCTAAAAATGACCCTGAAACAGTTTATGCCTCAAAGGCAGATGCTGGCCTGTAAGTCCCCAAGGCAGAGTCAGGGACTGTTAGGGGACATGGCAGGTAACACAAGGGAGTGAGTTAAAATGCAAAGTGACGTGGGTGACCCATCCACCTAGGGTGGCAGCGCCAGGAAATGTGCAGGGTGCTCTGCCAGCAAGCCGGCGCTCCGCGCAGCCAGCCTGGCCTTAGCTGCAGGATCTCTCAGAGCTGCTGGTTCAGGATGGTCTCACCGCTTGGAATCTCGAGGCGTGAGAAAAACCACAGAAAGGTGGCATGCCAGAGCTGCAGGGCAGAGAGGCCTTCCAGGAAGTGGGATGCCGGAGCGGAGCCGCAGTGCGCCCCCCGGGGGAACCAGCTCAGGACGGAAGACGCCCGTGCAGAGTAGTTCCCAGCGCAGCCTCCAGAGGGCGCCAGCGTCGCAGCTCTGTGCAGCCCGAGCTCAAATCCTGTTGCCAGGCCAACCGCCCACTTTTGTGCTGGGAAAAGGCCGCTGTGGCTTTGCAAATGAAGGGGACCCCAGCGACCCTGCCCCACATCAGGCAGGGCCCCGCACACAGCAGATGCTCATATCCAGGGATGTGACTAAAAGACCTGCAGCCCAGCACCTAGGACACTTGCAGGGAGGGTGGTGGGAGTTCTCAGTCCTCTCCTGACTCCTTGTCAACCACGGAGACTCCATAGGCTCAGAGATGGGAGCACGTGGGTGCCTGCAGGGATGAGGAGCTCAGGGCTGGAGATCACACGGCTACTTGGGCTGGCGTCTCCCCACAGCAGGGAGCAGGGGAATCCCCTCAGAGCCTGTGTGTTCATCCATCATCAGCAGATACATCTGAGACCGGAAGTCAGGCCCGGGTGCCAGTAGTGGCACGGCCTTTCCAGAAACCTGTATGGAGCTTGGCCGGCGGCTGTGCCCAGGTTCTAAGAACAGGCAGCCTGAGGAGGGGAGGGGAGCAATGCCTCTGACGGGGCACCCCTCCCACAGCGACACATGAGAGCACACGGCCCCGGGAACAACCGCATCAGGAAAAAGGCAGATGCCTAGGTGAAGATTCTGATCCCCTTCATCCCCTTTTCCCTCCAGGTGCCCCCGGTGGGAACCACCTGCTCTCCCACCCCACACATGTGGCAGGCTAGTAGAAGGGCTCACCAAGAAGACTTGGCAGCAGCCCCCAAGTCAGCATCCAGCACCAGGGCAAGTGACGCCAGGGCCCTGCTTGCACCCTCAGCCCCAGGAGCACTGCTGACAGCTCCAGGGCATCCATTTGGTTTAGCTCAGGGTGCTGGATCACGCCCCAGTGCACAGCTCTGCTCCCCCACGTACCCACTGGGGGAACCGGGGCAAGTCCCAGCCTCTCTGAGCCTCAGACCCCGATCTGTACCATGAGGAAGGTAACAGCTGGTTGTCCCCAGACTCAACCAGCCCAGTGGGCTAAAGGTACAGGACAAAGGGTACAGCGTGCAGAAGTGTGAGCTGGAGGCTAGGTTTGCCCTGGCCCTGCTCTTTATCCCAGTGACAGCATCCCAGGCAGGAGTGGGTGCTGAGCAGGTTCCTCTCCTTGGCTCCTGTCACCCTATGGGTGGCGCTGCCCATGAGAACCCCCCGCCTCACTGCTCCTGCAAAGGTCCACACCACACACACCTCAGGGCTGCGTAGATGCACTGGTGTTTTATTGGATTTTCCACAGGCAGCATGGACAGCCCCATGGCCCTTCACCCGCCCTGATCCCTGCTCTGGGGCCCAGGCTGGGAACTGTCTGCCTCTCGATGTCTTCTCCTGAGGCATGCCATCACTGGGCCCCAGCCCCTGGGCTCAGGCTGCCATCTTGAGAGAGAAGCCCAGTTTGCCCTTCTGGGCCAGGCTTCCCAGTCCGGGGCCCATCCCTGTCAGGCTCAGGCGAGCTCTCCTGAGGAGGGGCTCCAGGCTGGAGCCCCGGCAGTGCCCGCCCACCCTAGGCTGAGGCCAGACCCTGACTGCACACAGCACGGCAGGCCCAGACCTACAGCTTGGTGTTGAGGTGGAAGGAGAAGTGAGGTGCTGTGTAGGCTGTGGCAGGCGGCACATGCCATGGAGATGAGGCCGGGCAGAGTCTGTGGCACAGGGCACCATCAAAGGATGCTGGTGGGAGGTGCATCAGGCCAGTGGTCATGGGCGAGGGCGCTGTGGCGGCCAACAGGTGGGCCGGGAAGGCAGGGATGACCAGCGGGCTGAAGGGGAGGGTGGCCTGGCCCTTTAAGGGGCCCAGGGTGCCAGTGAAGCTCAGTGGGCAGCGCAGCATGGTACCCCGGTAGGCCTCTGGGAGGGCGGGGCCCAGCAGGCAGGAGACAGCCAGGTCAGGGACCCCAGGCTTGGTCCCACATTCCTGGGCATTCGCCTCCTTCAGAAAGGGAGACACTGCCGGCAGTTTTTTGCCGCCGTGGACCGAGCCCTCTTCCGCCAGGCTGTGCTTGTGGCCCAGGCCTGGGCTGCTTGGGAAGGTGGGCAGGGGCATGGGGCTCTCAGCAGGGACCTTGGTCATGGGGGACACCCAGCAGGCTTTGGGTTTGGGGTAGAGGCTGCCCTTTCTGGAGCTGCCCTTGTGGAATGCAGAAGGGCGGCCAGCATCCCCACCCCACACCAAGGGGTCTCTTTGGCTGGCAGCCCCTCCTCCTTGGCAGGGGGACCCAACAACACCCTATCTTTAAGACTGGGGAAAAGGTCCCTGGGACGCTGGCTGACAGGCTTCAGCACCTCGCTGGGGTAGGCGTGGAAGCAGCCGGTGACGATGGGGGCTGATGGGCGAGGGCCTGCCTGTGTCTCCCCCCAGAGGCCGCCCCCGGGGGCCTGCCTTCCTTCCAGAGGTGTCAGCTGGTCCCTGAAGTCCTCGGCTGGCCCTCCTGGGCTCTGGGGACTCTCCATGGGCGGGGCAGCTGGGGGTCCCTGGGGCTCCCCACCTGCCCCGTGGTGACAGCCCTGCTCCTGACACTGCAAGGCCTCTGCCTTGCTCACTTGGGCCAGGAGCTTCTTTTTGGCCAGCGGTGACATGATACCATGTGTCCCTCTGCAGTAGAAGCTAGACAGGAGCCGTTTGTAGGCCTCAGGGCAGCCACTGGCACCCAAAAAGGGCAGAGAGGGCCCCGCGGTTGGGCCTTGCTGCTCCATGCCGTCCCTGGGTGTCTCCTGGCTAGGAAGCCTTGTCAAGTCAGGGGCATCTGCTTTGGTCTTTGCTGGCATCAGCTAGAACGAGAGAAGGCCAAGCCTCAGGGGACAGGAGGGAGCCAGCTCTTCCAGCACCTTCGTGCAAAACTGTCAAAAGTCGTCCCATCCTCTGAACAGACACAGCTTGGTGTCAGGACATGGGGACTGGTGAAATGGGGTGCAGACTAGGACTCAGACCCCATGTGTACCCCCAACTTCAGGGCCCTCAAGTAGTGAACCACTCTATGACCCTTGGCCCCCCGCCCTGGTGCTGCCCTTGGGGGAGGGGGTGTTCTGGGGGTTCCAGGCAGGGAGCTCTGCAGCCACAGTGAGCTGGTAGGGGGCGCTTTGAGAGGCATGGCACAGGCTCGGAGCTCACCTGGTCCACCTGCTTCTCCTCCTTGACCTTCTTCGGTCTCTCAGTGGCCCCATCATCCCCCTGAGGCTCCTTGGCCATCTTGTACTGTTCCTGGGCTTGGAGGGGGGCAGGGGCTTGTCATCCTCCCCCTTCAGGTGCCGCACGTACGGGAGGACCAGCCTGGGGAGGAACCGGGCATGTCACCAGGGGGCCAGGCTGGCAGGAGGCTCCCACCCTCTAGGCCCATCCTGGCTTCCCCCCAGCCCAGACCGCCAACACCCCTGCCTGACTGGCACACAGGTACCCACCAGCCGCGGGGGCCGCCGCCCGCCCCCACCCCACAGCCCGTCAAAGTTGCCAGGGGGCAGCCTAGAGGTCCGCACCTCTCGTAGTGGCGGCGTGTGCATGTGGCCGCACTGGTGCTGCCCGGGCTGCCCCCCAGCTCATCGTATACGTTCTTCCAGAGGCGGCGGCCAGTCACCTGCAAGGGCACCACATCAGGGCACAGCTGGTGGGCACCCCCTGCCTGCAGGGTCCTTGCAGCTCGGGGTCCCCACTCAGAGGCTGTTTCTAATTGCTTCTCCGTCAGCAGAGGCGGGGAGGTTGGAAGGGGCTCCCCTGGCCAGCAGCCAGCCAAGTCCCCCTCCCAGGGGCTGCCTGAGTACTGGCCCTTTGTGAGTGCAAGGACAGGACAGATGGAAAGGGTGACGATCTTGCTCGGAACAGCAAAGTATGGGCGGGTAGGGCAGGTCCCTCCTCCCTGCAATACACAGGGAGCTGGGGAAAGGGTAGGGTTTGGACACTGCCTCATCCTCCTGCCAACAGAAAAGGGCAGGTCTGCTGGGCTCCCTCTTTTCCCAAGGCCCCAGGGGCACAGCTGATGTGCCAGGAGATGCGGCAGGGTGAGGACTCAGAGGAGCCATCCTTACCAGTTCATAGGCCCCTAGCTTCTCCACGGCCTTGTAGATCTTCCACAGGTTAACTGGGGACAAGAAGGGGCAGGGCCCCAGTCAGTCTTGGTGGGAGGAAAGGGCAGCCAGCTGCCTGTCCCCATGGCCCCGTCAGGCTGACACAGAACCAGCACATACCCAGACAGGGCCACCAAGATGGCTAGGCAGACCGTACCCTGTTGCTGGGGGCCCAGTGGCCTGGAAGGATGGACATCTGGCCGCACCCACTGCCAGGCCAGTGCCTGAAGGGGGGCAGCCTTTCTGTGTGCAGCCCCTGTGGGCTGGCACGTCGGGGGTCACCCCAAATGGAGGTCCCCTGCCGGGCCCCCTCCCGTGCCTGCACCCCGGGGACGCACTCTGCTTGAAGCCGAGATGGGGCACCCTCTCGATGGGCGTGTGCCGCTCCTTCATGAACTTGTAGAGGCTGACCAGGAAGGCCTGCTCCTCCTCCTGCTCCTCCTCCCGCTCCCCGCCTGCCTCGGGGGGCTCCTGGGGAAAGAACACGAGGCAGTGGGATGAGCCCCCAGGTGGTAGGAGACTGCGGAGAGGCGGAACCACTGGCTGCTGGGGAGGAAGGAGATACATGGCCACCAACTCCAGGCTCCCAGAGGAGGGAGCAGACCCTTACACCCGACTCCGGGCTGCAGAGGCTGTTCCTGGGCTCAGAAGGACAGAGGTGTTCCACGTCAGCCCAGGACCCAGGTCCGGGCCCACAGAGGCTTGGCTCCAGGGATGGCCACAGGAGCAGCCCTGCCCTTCTCCAAGCTTCCGATCACTTCTTCACCTGGCTCTAGGTTGTTACGTCGCCATCTCAGCTCCTCTGCCAGACTCTGAGCTCCTGGAGGCAGGCTCTGTGGCCTCAGGGCTCCCAGTGGCCCCTGTGGTCCAAACCAAAGGATGGTGCATTCCAGCTCTGTGGGGCCATTCCGCCAGGCTTGCTTCCGTGGCCCGCCGTCCATGTGCTCAGTGCAGGGAGGAGCGACCCTGTCCTGGGCTCCAAAGGGCCCTTGTGTCCAATGCACAGGTCTTTTGGTTTCTGCTCCCAGTGGGAATTTCTCCTGGTGCTCTTCCTGCAGCTGGTGGCTCAGGGATGGGGGCTACTGTTGGGCTGGGGTTGGGGTCCCAGCTGGGGTGGCCCCAAACACGAGAGGGCTGGCAACCATCATCAGGGTGAGAACCGTGCAGAGAGCCACGTGTTCCAAAACACACCATTCAAGTGTCATGACCGTAGTTTTGACTAATCAAAGACCTCGGGAAATAAACAAGCCAGCTTGCACGTTACCTATGAAATTGGAACACACTGCCGTGCCTCAAAACGGAGGCACTCTGACCACAGCTCTTCAAATGAACATGCTTTTCTGTTCCTCTTCTCTGAACTCCAGGAAATCTGTTAAAACCTGTTCCCATTTGCAGCTCCCTCCAGCCTGTGCCTCCGAAGCAAATGGCCAAAGAGCACTGATGCAGAGGCTGATGGCTGCAACTGTGCTGGTCAGCGCAGCAGCACCAATCTCACTACGGGACAGAAGGATGTACGTGTAGCTTAACATTGTAGAACAGAGCTTTACTCTGTTTCATAGATCAGGGCTCCAGGTCAGCCTCATGCATTAAAAGGGTTCTGCTGTAAAAAACCAAGCCTGAAAGTCCAGCCAGAGGTGATGGGCAAGCCCTCCTGTCTGCCCTTCGCCCAGTGCAAGGCCCCAGACAGTGGGGCTCTGCCCCTCTCTGGACTCTTTCAGGGTTAGGGAACACATCTCCAGGGAGTCTCCAAGGTCACTTGGGAGGCTGCACACAGGTGGGGCAGGGTGAGGGAAGGAGCAGGGAAGAGGCCTCCAGTGGGGGAGGGGTCACCCAACTCACCTCCAGGCGCACAGGACTCCGGCTCCCTCTCGGCTCACCATCAGGCTGAGGAGACACTGGTGGGTCTAGGGGCTCCCCTTCCTCTGACTGCTTCCTTTTCCCTTTGACCGGAGGTGCTGGAGGAGAAGAAGAAGGGGAGAAGGGCAGGGGAGAGTGAGAACATGAGATGCTGGCAGAGGGGTGGGTGGCAGGAGGGCAGCGTGGCATCTGAATGGCCCAGTGGGGGTCAGTCCTCGTCACCCTCTGTTTGTGGCCTCTAAACCACACGGGCTTCCTGACTCTGCGGCTCCCACAGCCCCACCCATGCCACACTGGCCGGTTTTCCTTACTCCATTCCAGCCCTCTTCCCAAAACTATGAAGGAGACCTAAGTCACCCTGGGGTCAATTCAGAGGAGGCTGGGGCCATGGTGCTCGGGGAAACTGTCTCCAAACCCCACCTCTCCACATAAGAGAGTATTTGCAGTGGCTCAGCCAAACTGGGAGCTAAGAGAGCTGCGGAGGCTCCCATGTTTGCGGGCCCTCAAAGCACCATGGGAGCCGCTGGGAGCATAGACCTCCACGAATAACCAAGAAGAAAGTTCCCATTTATGAAGCAGCCAAGCTTTTCTTAAGCATCCCTCGAGATCCCATGCATGCTCAGTCATGTCTGATTTGTTTGCCACTCCAGAGACTAGCCCACCAGACTCCTCCATCCATGGGATTCTCCAGACAAGAGTACTAGAGTGGGTTGCCATGCTCTCCTCTAAGGGATCTTCCTGACCCAGGGATCAGACTCATGTCTCTGGTGTCTCCTGCATTGGCAGGCAGCCTCTTTACCACTAGCGCCACCTGGGAGGCTAAGCAGAGTCCTAACTGCCCCTAATTAGGCCACATACTCCCCTCACCTTTATGGCTCCTGGTGACCCTTCAGGTCTCACCTGATGAGCCCCAAGCAGGGAGTGGGGAGCCCTTCCAAGCCCTCAGCCAAGCACAGCACTTCTCTGTAGTCATCCTCACCTCCTCACACCATATGGATGGGGCCATCCAGACTGAGATGCCCATGGCTTGTCTGGCCTCCTGACAGCTCGGTGAGGCTGCCCAGCACCCCCACCCAGCAGGTGGCAGGTAAGGGAAAATGTCTCCTCTGTCCATGAGATATTCCAGGCAAAAGTACTGGAGCAGGGAGCTATTCCCTTCTCCAGGAGATCTTCCCAACCCAGGGATGGAACCCGGGTCTTCTGCATTGCAGGTGGATTCTTGACTGTCTGAGCTACTAGGAAAGTCCCATTTTGGAGGAGAGAATGGGTGAGTCCCACAACAACCTGATGGAGGGCCGAGAGGAGCCAGGAGCTCGATTCTCCTAAGGGCATCCTGAGAGCTGGTGGCTGCGAAGAGCCACTGGAAGCTGCCTGGCCATGCAGGGGCTGACTGGCCATGTGAGACCACCCTTTCTTTCCTCCTTTTTGTTCATGTTGCATGAACTATCCTGGTTCACTCTAGCTCAGAAAATCCTTACTGCTGGGAACCTGCAAGATTCCCCCTCCATCCCAGGTAGAAAAGAAACTTTAAGAACAGGAAACCTGGGCTTCCCTGGAGGCTCTGGTAAAGAATCCACCTGCCGATGCAGGAGATACAGGTTCGATCCCTGGTCCAGGAAGATCTCACATGCTGCGGAGCAACTAAACCTGTGAGCCAAAACTACTGAGCCTGCACTCTAGAGCCGGGGGCGGGAGGGGCACAACCACTGAACCCTCCAGCCAAGAACCTGTGCTCTTCAACAAGAGAAGCCACCACGGTGAGACGCGTGCAGTCCACAACCTGAAGTACTCCTGCTCACTGCAACTAGAGAAAAAGTCTGTGCACTGACCAAGACCCAGCGCAGCCAAAAATAAAGAAGATGCCCGCAGCAGAGTGGCCCTCGAGGCCAGCGGTACCCAGAAGCCTGAGCTGTAGACCTCTGACTGCTGGACAGTGTCCCCTTGGGCGGCTATTCACGGAAGTGCCATGCAGCTTCTCAGCTCTGTGTCCCTGGCCCTTTCATATGTATGTTCTGTCAGTGAGTCCCAGAGGGATCCCGTTTTAAAGAGAGGTTAAGTTGCCTGCCTCCCTGGGGGACCACATTCAAAGCAAGGTCTGTCTGACCACCCATCCAGGGGCCTGGCCTCGCCATCACTACGACTGTGGGCTGTGGTGCTTATCACCAACATTCACAAGCTTTGATGGGGAGTCCAAATAAGCCTGGAAGAGAAACTGAGCCTAATGCTAATTGGGCCTAGGCCGTCCTTGCGGGCCGGCTCCTGATCACCGGAGACAGCCAATCTCCAGAAATAACTAAGTACTAATAACTGACCCCTCCCATCCCTGACGGATACCTTTCCAACTGGGCCCTTGGGCAACTCTGCACTTCCATCCTTCTTTCTGTGAATTGGAGGGGGGTTGGGGGAGAAAGACACTGCGGTCCTTTGCTAACTATCTGTGAATCCTGAAGCCTTCAGCTAATCAGCTCGGTCCCCCCAGCTTTTCTCCTTTCCCTTCCTGCCTTCTCTGCTCTGCTTTCACATCCTCTCTCCCTTCTTTCCTGAAGGGAAAATGCTCAGCTCCGAAGGACTCTCTCCACCTCTTCCTATGACGAGGCTTCTCACTGGCACCCTCCTGCAGATCAGCTACAAGGCTGTCCTCGGGCCTCAGGGAAAGAAGGTGGTGGGACCAGGGCCCACTGGAATCACCAGGGAAAATTTAAAAGACATGGCGCCTGTCTCCCCCACCCTCTCCCAACACAAGTACAACTTAAGGTCCTGCACAGGGGACCAGGGGTTTCCTGGTGGCTCCGCAGTAAAGAACCCACCTGCCAATGCAGGAGACATGAGGTCCATCCCTGGGTCAGGAAGACGCCCTAGAGAAGGAAATGGCAACCCACTCCAGTATACTAGCCTGGGAAATCCCATAGACAGGGGAGCTTGGCAGGCTATGATCTGTGGGGTCACAAAAGAATCAGGCAGGACTTAACACCTAAACAACATGGGGCTTCAGGGTTTCAAACTCCCCAGGGGGCCTGAGAGGGCAGCCAAATTAAGGGCCACCAGGACAGAGACGGGGATGAGAGCCACAAAGGGAAAACACTCTGTGCGCGGCTGAGGCCGGGGGAAGCAGCCTCCATTCTCGCCCACCTAGGCCGCCACAGCCCTGGATGAGGGGCGTGGGGAGAGTCCTCTCCCTCTCTTCTCCAGTCATTGAGAGTAGTTCCCGCTAAATCTTCATTTGGAAAAGAGTTCTGCCTTGAAAAGTAAGTCTGAAACCCCTTCCCGGAGGGGCCGGGTGAGTCCTGTCTGCCCAGCTCCCCAGACCCCCAGCATAGACTAAGTGATGTCCTTCCCACCTAGTTTGAAATTCTACTTCCCCCACAATCTAAAGGTTTGTAAGGAACACTCTGGGAGCTGGTTTTGGAGTTTTTGTCTCTTTCATTCCTTAGGGAACGCTGGACCCAGGCACAGTGTTAATTTCTGTCGCGTTGTAACAAAACTTACTATCCAGAGCTCAAGTCCCCCATCATTACTCCTCTGAAGAAATTCCATCTGAACTTTAGGATAATTCTGTCACATTCCAGGATGAAAAAGAGAGAGAAAGGATGAAGGAGAAGAAAGAAACAAAAGCCACTGGGGTTTTGACCGAGCTGCATTTAAACTTAGAAATTACTCTGAAAAATGGTGACGCCTTTCTGACATGCATCCCCCTATGCAGGAGCAGTCTCCACAGATGGAGGGCTCCTCCGCAGGGCTCAGGGGCTCCTCCTCAAGGGCCTTGTGGTCCCCGTTGAGCTTATTCCCAGTTGTCCTGCTGCTAGACAGCTGAGTGAGAAGAGCCCTGGACTTGGCTCGCAGCCCCGGCCGTTCCTCATCCCGGCCGTGCAGCCTGGCCCGTCATGGGCAGCGCACGGGCGTGGCAGCGGCATGGCCACGGTCCTTCCTGTGCTAGCAGTCTGCTCAGCTCCGCAGCTCTGTGGAAGTCAAGCTTAACCCTCGATCGCAAAACCGAGGCAGTGAAGAGGTTAATTTCAGTCACTCGCTGTGAAGGAGGAGGCTCCTGAAATGAAGCCCACCTGCTCTCAAGCCACCCCCTCCCCACCTCCACACTGTGTACTTCACCATCTGAAACCAGTCTCTCCTGGGCCCTGGTCTGGGCACTTCTGAACACTGGCTCACTACATCTTCCCAGCACTCAGTGGGTATTATTATCTCTCTGCCCTATTAATAGATATTATAGGATCTGAGAGGCTCAGTAACTCACCTGAGGTCACATAGCTTACTAGCAGCAAAGCTTGGATTTGCAACCAGTGCAGTATCCCTGTCTCAAGACACTGACTCCGAGGTCTAGAGTTTGTTAAAGGAAGCAGGGAAACCCCAGGGCTTCCCTGGTGGCTCAGTGGTGAGGAATCTACCTGCCAGTGCAGGAGATGAGGGTTCGATCCCTGGGCTGGGAGATCCCCAGAGAAGGAAATGGCAAGATACTCCAGGCTACAGCCCGTGAGGCCACAAAGAGGCAGATACAACCTAGCGACTAAACAACAATAAAGCGAGACCCCAGGCTCCTTTTCTGTGCTCAGAGGGTGCAAATTGGCCGCCTCTCCCCAGGGCACCTGCAGTGTCACATTGCAGCACCCCTGTTAGTCTACTGGCAAAAACCTGGGCCTGTCCTCCCAGAGAAGCTGAAAGCAGACGAGGTGGGGCAGGAGGAAAGGTGGGGAGGGAGCTCTGACCCCACACAGGTGTTTCTGGCCCTTACTTCATTCTCCCACCTATAGACGGGTCTGTTAGACCCACTGGACCCAATGTTCTAAGCAGAATGAAGCAAGAAACGAGGCTCTCCCCGCCAAAAACCACAGGTGGCTGTATTCGTACGTGTGTGTATGAGATCTGAGGTGTGCGTATGCATGCGTGCGTGGGTGTGTGTGTGTGAGATCTGAGGTCTGTCACTCCGCTCTGTCTCAGTGCCTCGAGTTCTGCACCGCAGGGAGCATCTGCTTCATAAACGTGACTGCTTCATAAACATGACCTGTACTGCCAGAGAGGAGCCAGCCTGCGCCTAGTTCAAGGCCTCTCAGTCAAGCTTAACCCTCGATCGCAAAACCGAGGCAGTGAAGAGGTTAATTTCAGTCACTCGCTGTGAAGGAGGAGGCTCCTGAAATGAAGCCCACCTGCTCTCAAGCCACCCCCTCCCCACCTCCACACTGTGTACTTCACCATCTGAAACCAGTCTCTCCTGGGCCCTGGTCTGGGCACTTCTGAACACTGGCTCACTACATCTTCCCAGCACTCAGTGGGTATTATTATCTCTCTGCCCTATTAATAGATATTATAGGATCTGAGAGGCTCAGTAACTCACCTGAGGTCACATAGCTTACTAGCAGCAAAGCTTGGATTTGCAACCAGTGCAGTATCCCTGTCTCAAGACACTGACTCCGAGGTCTAGAGTTTGTTAAAGGAAGCAGGGAAACCCCAGGGCTTCCCTGGTGGCTCAGTGGTGAGGAATCTACCTGCCAGTGCAGGAGATGAGGGTTCGATCCCTGGGCTGGGAAGATCCCCAGAGAAGGAAATGGCAAGATACTCCAGGCTACAGCCCGTGAGGCCACAAAGAGGCAGATACAACCTAGCGACTAAACAACAATAAAGCGAGACCCCAGGCTCCTTTTCTGTGCTCAGAGGGTGCAAATTGGCCGCCTCTCCCCAGGGCACCTGCAGTGTCACATTGCAGCACCCCTGTTAGTCTACTGGCAAAAACCTGGGCCTGTCCTCCCAGAGAAGCTGAAAGCAGACGAGGTGGGGCAGGAGGAAAGGTGGGGAGGGAGCTCTGACCCCACACAGGTGTTTCTGGCCCTTACTTCATTCTCCCACCTATAGACGGGTCTGTTAGACCCACTGGACCCAATGTTCTAAGCAGAATGAAGCAAGAAACGAGGCTCTCCCCGCCAAAAACCACAGGTGGCTGTATTCGTACGTGTGTGTATGAGATCTGAGGTGTGCGTATGCATGCGTGCGTGGGTGTGTGTGTGTGAGATCTGAGGTCTGTCACTCCGCTCTGTCTCAGTGCCTCGAGTTCTGCACCGCAGGGAGCATCTGCTTCATAAACGTGACTGCTTCATAAACATGACCTGTACTGCCAGAGAGGAGCCAGCCTGCGCCTAGTTCAAGGCCTCTCTCCCTCTCCCTCTCTCTCCTTCTCTGAGCTGGGTTGCGCCTAGTTCAAGGCCTCTCCCTCTCTCTCTCACTCTCTCGCCACTCTCCCCCTTTCCTGCCCCGCCTCTCCACTCTCGGTGTGATGGAAAGGAAGCAACATTTCCTTTCATGAAAAGTCACCCACTGGGAGGACCGTGTCAATTTGACAATAATGGTAACAGAGGCCTCAGTAACAACCAGCAGACACGCCACACCTTCTTGCCAGAGGTTGTTGGCTTAAGTTGCTCTTTGGCTTGAGCTGGAGCTGAAACAAAGACAACCTTTGAAGCGGCCAGTCCACTCAGCTCAGAGCCAGCTGCCTGGCAGAGCAGGAGTTTGGGGAGGGGGCCTGCCCAGGGCTGTACTCCAGCCAGCACGGAGTACAGACAGACAACCTGGACACGTGCAGCTCCCCACCTGCCCTGGTCTGTGTCTCAGGGGAGGGAAGAGGGGCCAGGGTGGGGGAGCAGCTGGGGCCAAGGTGACAGCCTTCAGTGTAAAAAGGAGGGGGTGGGGGCACCAAATGTGAAATGACCAACTCCCAGAGCCCCGGGATCTGGTGGTCCTGAAAGACCTTGATCCAGGATGGGGCTGAGTCCCCACTGTCTTGCCCCTCCAAGTCTGGGTGGCATCTGGTGATAAAAGTAACAGCTCCATTTCTGTACTGCTTCCTGTGTCCCCACCAAACTGGGCTGGGTGGCAGCTTGTCCGAGACGTGGGTCAACAGTAGATGCACAGCCAGGACAAAGGAAGGCTGCCTGACTTCTGCACGGGGCACTCTTCTTTCTCTCTCTCCTAGTAGAGCCCTTCCAGAGTGGCTCTTGAAGCCCAGCCGGTAAAGCAAGGTCCAAGGTGGGTGTGGGCCATCCCAGGTCAATTTCCCACCTGGGAACAGGAGACCATTGGGAAGGGAGAGGGGCAGGGTCTCAGAGGCCTAAACTGTCCTCACTGTCAGACCAGGGCTGGTCTCTAAGCCTCAGTTTCTCAGACTGTAAGCCCCTCAGAGAGCCGGGCTGATTCTGTGAGGTCCTTTCTACTACTGCCATTCCAAGTTCGAGGTCCAGAAGGGTTCCTAGGGCTTGGACAGGCTCTGGAACTCCACCCTGGTGACCCAACCCACTAGCTGCCATCTCTGCCCTAGCACGGCCTCTGGGCACAGGGACCCCACACCCGCAACTTTGGTGCTCAGCTGGGGCAAGAAGCACCCGTTTATCCTCCCTTCAGCTCCGCGGACTCCTCTTGGCTAGCTGACGACCCCGCAAAGAAAGCGACCCTGGGTCTGGCCATACAGTGCCGCCAGACCCGCACCCTGAGCCCTTGGGGGTCCGGCATCGGGCGATCTCCTCCCCAATTCCCAGCGTCCATCCGGCTGGAGGCCTGAGGCCGGCGCGGCCGCACCCCCTGAACACTCTGCGCAAGGACCGAGACGAGGCAGCGATTCAGACTGAGCGCAAGGCCAAACGCTTCTCTCCTCGCAGCCCGTGCTTTCCACCCCGTTCCCGCCCCCCATCACTCGCGGGTCCGCCACGCTGTCCCTTCTGGAGCCCCAAGGGGAAAAAGAGACACAGGAGAAAGATGAGCGGAGCAAAGAAGGAAGTTACTTCTTCCCTGCCGGGGGTTGGGAGTGGGAGGGTACAGAGAAGGGTGGACAGGAGACAAGAAGAGAAGAGACTACGGGGAAAAAAAAGAAAAAAGGGAAGAGGAAAGAGAAAGAGAAAGGGTCGGAGGCGAGAAGCCGGTAACCGCCGAAGGATCAGCACTCTCGGCTTAAAGAGGAACAGTTGATTCTTCAAAACGCATTGAGCAAGTTCTTCAAAACCAGCGCAGAGTCACTTTCAGGAAACGACGGCCGCAGTGGAAATCGCCCCGCGCGCCCAGCGGACCCGGTGCCCCTTCTCGGCGGCGCCGGCGGATTCTGAGAACCGCCGGGATGTGACGGCGGGGAGGGGAGAGGGGAGGGTGGGGGCCGGGGGGTACTGCAGACGGAACTGCTGCGGACAGCTGTCACAACAAATTAGCTGAGACCAGCTCGAGATTGAAAACCACAGCAGGAAGTGAGGTGACAGGGCCGTACAGGACTTGGTAAATTTCAGTCAAGAGACCACGAAGAGAGTTTCGAGATAAACGCCCGGGAAGCCCCTTGGCCGCCAAAACTTTTTGTCTTTCCTTTTTTCGAACAGCGCGTGCCCGACACTAGGCTTTGGCCCCAGCTCGCGGCCGGAGGACGCGGGCGTCCCGGCCCAGACTACCTCCCCGCGCTCTCGCCCCCGGGTCCACCCCCAGCCCCTGCTCACCCCGCAGGCAGCACCGACCGCCGCGAGCGCCGGGAAAGACTGGGTGCCACAGACTTGCCCTCCCGCGGGGCCGCCCGTCCAGTCCCGGGCGCACCGCAGAGCCACTCACCCATAGCCCGGAGAGCGCGCGCGGTGCCACCACAGCACCCTCCTCGCGTTCCTCTCTCCAGACCCCGCGCTTCCCCGCGACTGACCCAGGGGCGCCGCTCGCCGGCCACCTCCCCCGGCCCCGCCCTCAGCCCCGCCCCCTGCCCGCCCTCAGCCCCGCTCTGGGCTCCGCTTGGTGGAGCCAACTCTTCCGCGAGGGATGGGGACCGCCTCCTCAGCCCGCAGAACTCTGGGAGCTGTAGTGTACTCTCTCCCTCCCCAGGCGCAGACGCTGCGGAGCTGGGCTCCTCACCCGGAGGGGCTGAGGCAGGACAGCCAGGAGTCACGGCTTCCTTGAGCCTCTGGAGGCGAAACTCGAGTCTTGGAAATGTCCTCTTTGGTCTTAAGCAGGGTTCTGGCGTCTGGGTGGGATAGCAAAGCGCTTCCGACTTTGACTTGAACTGGGTGGAAGACCTCTCCCATCTCCCTTCCTGCCCGACTTAGTAGAGATGGTTGGTGATAGCTAAACAAGGATCCCTTCCAAAGTAACAAGTCCTTGGCCAAAGCTCTGTAGGGGCCCAGAAATGCCTGGGGCAGGAAACCTGTTGACAGGGTCCCGTGTCCACCTATTTATCAAAGACAGAGAGGGCAGCTACAGGGTGAGCAGTGGAAAGAGGGGTCATGATCCCTGCTTGGGGAGATGAGGCTTCCAGTGGAGCAGGGGCCTTAGGAGATGTTGAGCCAGCTGCAGCTGGCTTCTGCCAGAGGGAGAAGTAACTCAGCCATATTCACTTCACAGAAGAGAAAACTTGGGTTTTCTCTTGGGCTTGAGACTTCAAGGTCTGGAAGCATTGTAATAGCCAAAAAGTGGAAGCAATCCAGTGTCCATTGATGGGTAAATGGGTAAACTGTGGTCTGTACTCAGTTGCACCCAAGTCTTTGCCACTCTTTGGACCATGGCCCACCCAGGCTCCTCTGTCCATGGGATTTTTCAGGCAAGAATACTGGAGTGGGTTGCCATTTCTTCCTCCAGGGGATCTTCCCAACCCAGGGATCAAACTCATGTCTCCTTTATCTCCTGCACTGCAAGCGGGTTCGTTACTGCCGAGCCATCAGGGAAGCCCCTAAACTGTGGTGAAAGTGAAAGTCACTCAGTTGTGTCCGACTTTTGCGACTCATGAACTATCAAGTCCGTGGAATTCACCAGGCCGGAATACTGGAGTGGGTAGCCTTTCCCTTCTCCAGGGGATCTTCCCGACCACCCAGGTCTCCTGCATGGCAGGCAGATTCTTTACCAGCTGATCCACAAGAGAAGCCCAAGAATACTGGAGTGGGTAGCCAATCCCTTCTCCAGGGGATCTTCCCGACCTAGGAATATAACTGGAGTCTCCTGCATTTCGGGTGGATTCTTTATCAACTGAGCTATCAGTGAAGCCCGAAACTGTAGTATGTACATACAGTGGAATATCACTCAGTCTGAAAAAGGAAGGAAATTCTCACATGTTCCACAACATGGATGAACCTTGAAGACATTATGCTAAGTAAAATAAACCAGACACAAGCTACAAATACTGTATGATTCCATGTATATAAAGTACGTAGAGTCAAATTCATGGAACAAATAGTATAGAATTATGGTTGCCAGGCTTCCCTGGTGGCTCAGATGGTAAAGCGGCTGCCTGCAATACAGGAGACCCAGGTTCAATCCCTGGGTTGGAAAGATCCCTTGGAGAAGGAAATGGCAACCCACTCCAGTACTCTTGCCTGGAAAATTCCATGGATGGAAGAGCCTAGTAGGCTACAGTCCATGGGGTCGCAAAGAGTCGGACACGACTGAGCGACTTCACTTTCACTTTCCACTTTCATGCATTGGAGAAGGAAATGGCAACCCACTCCAGTGCTCTTGCCTGGAGAATCCCAGGGACAGAGGAGCCTGGTGGGCTGCCATCTATGGGGTCGCACAGAGTCGGACACTACTGACGTGACTTAGCAGCAACAGCAGCGGCTCAGATGGTAAAGACTCTGCCTCCAAAGCAGGAGACCTGGGTTTGATACCTGGTTCTGGAAGATCCCCTGGAGAAAGGAATGGCAACCCACTCCAGTATTCCTGCCTGGAGAATTCCATGGACAGAGGAGCCTGGCAGACTACCGTAGATGGGATTACAAAGAGTGACATGACCGAGTGACTAACACACACACACACACACACACTTAGTAAGTACAGATTTTCAGTTTTGCAAGATGAAAAATTTCAGAAGATGAATGGTGGTGATGGTTGCGCAAAAATGTGGCTGTACTTCACATCCCTGAACTGTATACTTAAAAATGGTTAAAATGGTAAATTTCATGTAATGCATATTTTTTCCACAATTTGGAAAAAGAGCCAAGGTCTCACATATGGACTTGAACCCTGTCCTAACACAGAGTAAGCAACCGCAAATTGTTGATTAGTTTTAATACAAACAGCACTAAGCATTTCCTAATTTTATACGATAAAACTGAAACTACAGAGGATTAATTAGCTCAAATAAGACAGCTGGTAAATGGTGGAGCTGAGCATCTGAGCTCCAGCCAGGCCCCCTCAGTCATTCCCCCCAGCGTTTCTTAGCAGTGCTGTTAACTGAATCAGGGAACACAGCCTGAGAAGGAGAAAGTGTGAAGTGGAAGACTTGAGCGCTGGTGAGGACACAATGGGCCAGTGAGATGTCCAATGATAGCTAGCAGTGAGGCCTGGAATCCATGGCAAAGCACCGACTGGAAACACAGCTGGTTAAGGAGCCCTTGGATCCGTGCATTTACCAACCCTGTTTGCAGTCATCACCCAGCCATCACCCTAAACAAGTGGACCAGGGTTGTAGTTTGGTGACCCTGAAACTCTCCCTTATCCTTTGGCTCTGGGATGGAAGAACTCTCCAGGCTCAGTCCAGAGTGGACAAAACGTGGGCTCCCTTGTCTACCTCGTAATGGGTTATTTTATAAAAGTCTGTGCCTGCAGATTTGGTAACAGGCACATCATCAACAATAGTGGTGATTATGATAGTGCCCTCACACTTCCCAGTTTATAAGCCTTCCAGGAGACCTGAAGCTGTGTTGGCAGATGCTGTGGTAGAAAAGCTTTGTCCATTCTTTTTTTTTTTTGGTGGCAGGGAGCCACAGCTTGCAGGATCTTAGCTCCCCTACCAGGGATCGAACCCTTGCCCTTGGCAGTGAAAGTCTGAGTCTCAACCACTGGACTGCCATCCTATTAGGACTGTTTGCCCAAGGTTTGGGATAGAGCCCTAGGCACTACCCTCAGCATCCCAGTCTAGGCCAACCCCACCCTCCCAGGCTGAATAGACTCATTGCCTGACAAAGCAGCAGATCATCCCACACACGATAGAGTTATTCTGCCATCCCAGGCAGTCGGACACACTCTTACAGACTGTGGCTGTTGTGCAAAGCCTCAGCAAGTCAACACCTGCCTGTGTCAACCTGGGAACAATATGATCTAAATTTAATTGCCTCCTGAGGCAACTGTTTGCAATAGAAAGTAATTTACAACAGCCAATTAATCTTGCAGAGGAATGACATCTCCATTTGCTTCCCTAAAATCAAACATGCCTGTTGGTCAAGCTACTATCTGATGTACCTTCACCTCCTACCCACACCTACCCTCCTTGTGCCTCCTCTAACCATCATATCCAGCCCCCAATGGCCTGAGAGAAGTCGCCTGGGCCCTCCATGTCCTACTGTCTCAAATAGATTAATTAAAAAAAAACAAACCCACAAATGCATTCTTCCCATAAACACATTACAAATAAATCATTTCTCTCTGACACCGTTCCAAATTCAGTACCTTCCCCAACCAAGAGATAAGAACTCTTATCACATTGGGTGGGCTTCCCAGGTGGCACTAGTGGTAAAGAGTGTGCCTGCCAACACAGGAGACATAGAGACGTTGGTTCGATCCCTGGGTTGGGAAGATCCCTGGACAAAAGCATGGCAACCCACTCCAGTGTTCTTGCCTGGAGAATCCCATGGACAGAGGAGCCTGGCGGCTATAATCCATGGGGTTACAAAGAGTCAGACGCAACTGGGCATCAGATTGGGTAAACTCTTCTGGAACTTTCCCTATGTATTTTCATAAATACATGGTGTAGAAAAACACGTAAATTTATGTGTGCTTTTAAAAAGTGATTCCATTCTAATTGTTCTATTCTGCAACTTGATTTTTTTGTCCAACAATATGTCTTGGAGGACCCTCTTTGTTAGGACATAGATCTGTTTCTCTCTGGTATGGACGTACAGCAGTCTGTATTTCATCCCCTCTTCATGGTGCTTGGTCTTTTTGCAATTACAGGAACCTTCCAAGAACATTCTGGACCCCCTTAGAACATTTGCAGGGCTCTGTAACTTACAAAGGAGTCCCAGAGATTGACCTAAAAGCTGCTTTCTCCTAGCCTCTGTCCCCAAGACTCAGCATCCCTTGCTGGCCCAAATCTAGGAAGAAAACCTGGTCTTGGGAGGGGTGGTCCTCATCCTGGAACTCTCAGAGCTGGAGGGACTGTTCACCAGCTTCTTCCCACCTGGCCTCATTCTGGAGAGGAGGCCAGCAGGCCCAGAGATGTCAAGCGAGTTTGAAGGAGGTCACACAGCAAGTCTGTGTTGTTGCTCTTGCTCCTGGGACCCACAAACACATCCAGGACACTCAGTTTTCTGCTCTGAGAAGCTCCGTTCCCAGGCTCCAGTGGTTGCAAAAGGCCCCCAGGGCTTTGTTTCCAAAGGAGAAATGAATCGGGAAGTATTTTTAAGTGCTCGCCCTGCCTGGCTCCTGCCTTGCTCCCTTGTGCCCTAGCTGTCCAGGAAAGGCCAGCTTCACAGTGGCATCCGCAACTTATGGAAAACAACAAATGCCCAAAATAGATGATACCCAAGCTCAGGAATGGAAAGAATTGGCTCATGGCTTCAAACGCCTCTTTTAGAAAAAGGCAAGAATAGCTTTCTGCGTTTGGGGAACTGCTGGAGGTGAGGGAGGGGGATCTGAAGGCTTTGGTCATTTTTTTTCACCTCCCCTCCCCCAACCCCCATGTGAACACTTAGCTTCCCCAGCTCGATCCACTCTGGGAGCACATCCACACCTGGCTGCTGCCTGAAACTAGAGATGCTATGTGATTCTTACGCTTCTTGAGCATGAAAGGTAATGGTCAAATTCCTATGTGTGTCTTGGTTGGCGGAGGGGGGGAGGCAGGAAGGTGGAGGAGGGTGACAGGAGAGAAAATGCAGATTTTCATCCCCACTCAGATAGCTCAGCTGCTGTGTGACCATCTGCAAGTCACTGACCTCTCAGAACCTCCAGTTCCTCACTGGCAAAGCAGGCATAAAGATTCATTTATTCATTCATCTGACATTTGTTATGACCCAACTCTGTGCCAGCACTGGACTAGAGACTGGGGATATAGCCATGACCAGGACAAAGCTCTGATCTCGTGGAGCAAAGTATACAGCCCTTGACAACCTTGCAGGTGATGAGAATCAGCCATTGCTTCTTCAGACAGTTCCAAAGTCACTCAAGGCCTGGTGCCGGAGGGGTGACAATACGTTTGACCAGTATTTCTCAGGTACTGAACCTAGCATCTTACACGGATTATTTCATTCAATGTCACCCAGCCCTATGAAGTGGCCACTGTATATTTATGCCTATGTTACAGTTGAAGACATCAAGCAGCAGAGAGTAAATACTGGACAAGGTAACAAAGAGAGGCCAGCTGTGGGCCAGCTCCCCGTTAAGCCTGGATACCTGGGCAATTAAAGCCTGGTTCCTTCTTTATGACACAGAGTAGTAAGTCTAGACTGGAGGTCAGTACAAATGCGCTGGACAAAGGTTTTTTAAAAACAAAAACAAAAACACAGGGTTTTTTAAGAAATGCATTTTAAATTGGAGGATAATTACCATTTTGTGTTGGTTTCTGCCATACATCAACATGAATCAGCCATAGATATACATATGTCCCCTCCCTCTTGAGCCTCCCTCCCACCACACCCCACCCTACCCCCTCTCTAGGTTGTCACAGAGCATCAGATTTGAGCTCTGTTCATCAAACAGCAAATTCCTATTGGCTAGCTATTTAATATACAGTAATATATATATTTCAATGCTACTCGCTCAATTTGTCCCCTCTCCTTCACCCACTGTGTCCAGAAGTCTGTCCTTTATGTCTGCCTCTCCTTTGAAAGTGAAAGTGAAGTCACCCAGTCCTGTCTGACTCTTTGCGATCCCATGGACTGCAGCCCGCCAGGCTCCTCCATCCATGGAATTTTCCATGCAACAATACTGGAGTGGGGTGCCATTTTCTTCTCCAGGGGATCTTCCCTACCCAGGGATCCAACTCAGGCCTCCCGCATTGCAGGCAGACTGTTTGCCCTCTGAGCCACCAGGGAAGCCCTTGCTGCCCTGCAAATAGGTTCATCGTCACCGTCTTCTAGATTCCATATGTGTGTGTCAATGTATGATATCCGTTTTTCTGACTTACTTCTCTCTGTATTATAGGCTCTAGGTTTATTCACTTCACTAGAAGTGACTGGCAGCACTATTTACAATAACTAGGACATAGAAGCAACCTAGATATGCATCCACAGATGAATGGATAAAGAAGTCGTACAGAGCTTTTGCTCTTATTTTAAAATAAGCTTCTGGTAATCCTTCATTTCCCTGGTGTATGACTATATCTCCCATTTGACAGATGAGTAAACCGAGGCAGACTGCACAGACTGCACGATGGGAGCTTCTTACCACCTGCAGATTTCCCGGACTCTCTTGAGGGAGCAGAGGCGGAGGCGAGGCGGGGTGGGGGTGGGGTGCTGTCGCGCCCCAGGGCAGGAGAGAGCTACATCTCCCAGGATGCCGTGCGAGGGGCGTGTAGGGGTGGAGCCGCCGCGAGCCCACAGCAGTTATTTCTTGGTATTTTTAAAAAAAAAGTAGCAAAAGAATCAAAGCCTCAAGCGTCACGTCTAGGAATAGCGTCGGAGCCAGGCCAAGTCATTATAGACGATGAGTAATCCAGTTAAGTCATTTCTCTAAACGCCATTCCTTGTAAGAGAATTAAAATATCAGCTTACATCAGTCGGGGAGAGGCAGGCTCCAGGGGCCCGGGGCGGGAGCTCTGCCAGGAGGGGGCGCGGCTGGCGCGCCTCGGCCGCTCCGCTCGGTCTGGGGCAGCGGCTGGACGCCAGCGATCGACAGCTGGGCCCTGGGCTCGGCCTGACAGCCAGCTAGGGGGCGGCGAGGGAGCCGCCCGCCAGGCCTCAGTTTACCTTCTTGTTAAGAGCTTCTAGGAAAGTTTGGGCTGCCTCCTCTCAAGAGAATCAGTGTCCCTTGTAGGGGTGGACCTGCAAGGTGAATAAAGGCCAGGCTACTAGGCCAGATGGGAATAGGGTTCCTTTTTCTTCAGTGTCCCCCCTTTCTGTCAGATTCCAAAATTCCTGTCTTGACAGCTGCAGCACAAAGAGCTGATGCTGGGAAAGACTGAGGGCAGAAGAAGAAGAGAGCGACAGAGGATGAGACGGTTGGATGGCATCACCGATTCAATGGACATGAACTTGGGCAAACTCCAGGAGATGGTGAAGGACAGGGAAGCCTGGCGAGCTGCAGTCCATGGAGTCGTGGAGAGTCTGACATGACTTGGGGACTGAACAACAACAGCAGCCAGTGGGGGTCAGTGTGGATCTGGATCTCCTGGAGGTGTGAATTTTGCCCTAGCCTTGCAGGAGTCATCAAAGCATCTTGAGATGAGGATTGCAATGAATTTAGTGAGGGTGAGCTGATCCAGAAGCTGACCCTAAAACCTGTCCCCTAAATCCCTCTCCAGGTCCAACAACATGAGCTGGGTCCTGGTAGTGAGCCGGACACTCATCTCTCCCTTGGGGACCCTCACGTGGACCCTTGGCAGATAAGGGCACTGGGGCCCGGAACCTTCCCACTGGCTTCCCACACCAGTCCCCAAAGCAGTAGAGAGTAACTCAGGCTTACAGATGAATGCTTGAGGCAGCCTCTGGGCAATTTACACACGTTCACACTTGCAATGAATCAGGCGCTTTTGAAATTCCCTTTTCACCAAAGGGCAGAGAGAAACCAAGAGGTTCTAAGACTTCCTAAGAAGCTGCACTAGGCTCAGCCAGTCCACTAAAACAGGAAGCTCCAAGGCTCTGGAGTCAGGCTGACTGCTCCCCAATCCTGGCACCCTCACTTGCAGATGACCTTGGATGAATGACTCACCGTCTCTAGTCTTCGATTTTCCGATGTGTGAAACGGGATTAGCAATACCTACCTTGTGAGATTACTGTGACAGTTAGAAATAACATAGACCTTTAACAAATGGTCATTCTGTTTTGTTGGTGTTACGTGAAAACAGCCTCCGACCAAGCAGATCCTCTGACCAAGCAGATCCTGCGTGCTTCTGAGCCTGTAGAAGTAAATACTTAAATAACCTGCTCCCCCAAACCCAACCATCTCTTAGCACAGCAGCACCTTCCCTGCATCAGGGGGCTGAGCCCTTGACACACCACTGGCTCCTCTACACAGTCCTGGCCTGTGTGCACCCCAAGCCCTGGCCTTAGAGACCTGACTGAGCTGGACCCTGAAACCCCCACCTGACCAGGTTTTCTAGGTTTACAGGTAGTAACTTCAAGGTCCTGAGCTCCCCAGTTGGAGTCTTCACATTTGGCCAGGATGTTGGGAGGAATCATGGTCGAGATGAATGAAAACCTGAGCGGATCCATTAACCCCTTCCGTGCTGGAAGCCTAGGCTTGGATGGGTGGGGTGGGGTGGGAGTTGCTGCTCTAATTACTTTTCCTGCTCAGTCCCCTAGCGGCTTCAGAGTCTCCCAAACCCTGACCCCCACACATCTCTGCAAGAGGGAGATTCCAGACACCGCTTAGCCTCACTCTGATGAGTGAGGCTTCCTGTGGCTGAGTGGCATCTGCCTCCTAAGCAGAATGGGAAAAGCGACCTGCATTCTCCATAAGAAGACCAAGTGCCCCTGCATTCTCCATAAGAAGACCAAGTGCCCCAGGACTTCCCTGGCCGTCCAGTAAGACTCCAAGCTTCCAGTACTGGGGGCACAGGTTCTCTCCCTGCTCAAAAGTTTTGTTTTGCTTTAAAAAATAAAACCAGAGTGCCCCAAATCAGTTCAGTTCTTCATGCTCAGTCTTCTCATCTGTAAAATGGTCACGGCACAATAAAAGCCCTCACACCTGCTGGTGCAGTTATTAAAGGCACTAGATGAGTTATTTCTTATAAACAGCTTAGAACTGTGTTTGGTGGGAAGGCAGATCTCCATAAATATTAGCTCTTATCCAGAACCCAGGACCGAGCAGAAGGCATGGGGTGAGCCAGGGCTAGGGGAAGGACACAGGAAACCTGGGTTCCAGGGACCCCTGGGACATTAGCAGATAGTGGTCCTGCCCACCCACTCCACCTTCCCTTCTGCTGCTGCTGTGTGTCAATGTGTCAAATTTTGTTGGCTTTATGGCTTTTTTTTTTTTTTTAATTAAACACGGGCTGCCTGAAAACCCTAATATTCTGGTTAAGTTTTGAAACAGCTCAGAAATCCCCTCCTTCTCTTGTGAGTCAGAGGCAGGAGCATTAAGCAGAACTGCCAGCGGGGTGCTGCACAGAACTGCAAAATAACAGCTGGGCAGCCCTGTGACCTCAGGGAGCTGAAATACGGGCTCAAAATATAGGGTGCGCTGGCATGGCACGAAGGCCGGAAGTCCCTGGGGATTGGGGTGGGGCACACTAAAGCCCCAAAGGATCGCCATACCCACTCCCTGACATAAAAACAACTCGGAACGGTTCAATTAGTGTAACGAAGTCTCACGAGATTGGCTTTTCCCAGAACGGCGATTCGATGCTCGCCTGGAAATATCAAATCCCTTCCAAGTATTTTTCTTTTTTCTATTTTGGTGCCTTAAGCACGTGCTTGGGGAAGTGATGGGTAGTTTTCTCTTTCCAACCCAGCCCGCGCGCCGGGGTCTTCACCGACCAGCTCCGAGGAGCTTGCGTCCCATCTCGCCCACCCATCCTCTGCTCGGCTCCGCCAGGGCGTGGTGGGAGGAGGGGTGGCGGGCGGCGGGGTCCGTGGGGGCCCCCGCCCTGGGGATGGGGGCGAGGCAACCGGGCGGGGTGGTCGGTCCAAGCGCCCGCTCCCCTCCCCCTGGGCTCCCTGAGCCGAGTTGGGGAAGGCGGACCGGCGAGGGTTTCGGAAAGCGCTTTCCATGCTCGGCCGGATCTGAGTCAAAAAGGGGGAGCTTGTTCAAACCGAAAGAATAATTCGGTTAGCCAAGGCCGCCAATATTTCTCTGAGCCCAAATTATTGCTAGGCAGGGAGAGCCTGAGCCGGAGCATCACTGGCCCCTCGGGCCCCGCCGAAAGCCCTGGGCCCCCCACCCCATCCATAGTTCCTCTTTTTTCCCAGAAAAGGGACCAGGGGGCACGCCTCCCCAGGCCCGCAGGCTCTGCCAAGTCCCCAGGCCATCCAGACCCTCCTAAGGCCCGGAGGATGGAGGATCAGGGCGGCAGAGATGAGTGAGACCTCTCACCTGCCCTGGTCGGCCCTGATCTCAGGTGGTTCGAGAGGGCCCTCGTGCCTCTGAGCATTTGCATCCTCTGTTCCCCGTACTGTTCCCTCCCCTCCGGCTTGCAAGTTCTCTAACGTCCTCCTAGGGGTAGAGATGTGAAGCTTTTCAGAAAATTTTCAGGAAGTCTCATATTGACACTCCTGGGGCCTCTACCAGATCTTAGAACAGGCCTGGCTTCCCATCATAGAAACCTGCTTGAAGTAGGTTCAAAATCCCCCGAACAGGCCCCCATGCCTCGATTTCACACCCAGGCATCTTTGCTTAACAGAGCTCACACTCTGGCTGCAACCCTAGTGGACCCAGTAAGGCAGGCCCAAATTAACAAGGCTTTTTGAAGTGACCTTAATGAGGAGAGAAACATCGATCTATGTATAGGAGCTAATGATTTTCTTTTTTTTCAGGCTGGCCTCCCAGTGAGGATTGGGCTATGGAGGGCCCAGGGGGGTTCTTCGTGGATTCTGACCTCTCAGACTCGGCTTTCCCAGCCTTTGCAGGTCACAGAGACTCTCTGGCTGGGCCCGAGTTCATTCTGACCTTAGGACAGGTGTGGAAAGAAGATGCTGATGGTTCATCTTCCCAGGCTACCCACAACACCTGGCCTGGGCCTGCTGCATTGCTGCCTCGGCCCAGCTCATTGATTCAGCAGAAAATTCGCCCCATAAGCAGGACCGTGGTGAGCTCCCAGGCAGGGCCAGCTGGCCTTATGCGGAAGAGCCCTGTAGACAGCCAGATGACTGATGCACAGAGGGCACATCACAGACAAGGACAAGCACAGAACATGTTCAAGGTCGAGGGGCATGCAGGGTCAGCTAGGCCTATGAAGAGGACAGAGGTCCCGCCCCACCACCACCCCAAGGCTCATGGCCCAAGCTGGCCGGGAGAGGTCAGCATGGCCACTGACCTATGAGCACACCTGGCATTAACCTGGCATTACCTGCTGTGGTTGCTGTGTTGAGGGAAATTCTGAGGTCCCTGCACTCCCTTTTGGAATGTTCTCTGGCCAGCAGTGGAGACACACACATGGCGCCGTGCACACATCAGCTCATCCAACATGCTCCCCCCTTAACCGTCGGGCCCACCTCTGTCCCAGGGAGCATCTTTCCTCTCTGTTTAGCGGTCACTGTTTCAGATTAACTCTAACCCCAGGAAAAGGAAGTGGAGATCAAGGGTGGCCAAGAACACCAGGCTGTCTGCCAACTTAACGGGGGAGGGGCGGTGCCCCCAGCCCAGGATGCCTTGTGGAGGGAGGAGAGACATATTCTCAGGGATCACTTCCCCTGAATGCTTCCACTTTCAAGGGCGCTCTGGACAGGGAAGCCTCCCAAAGGGCAGGGTTCTGGGGCCATCATTGAACTCCCTGAGGTCTCTCTCTTACCTGGGGAGGGACTGGCTGGAGGGTTAGCTGGACGTGGAGGCCTCAGGTAAATAAAGCCCAGAGAAGCTTTATCTCAAGGCTCCCAACAGTTTTTGTTTTGCTTTTAATCTCATTGTCAACTTGAAAAAAAAAAAAAAAGCGGGGTGGAGGGAGAGTTCTGTATAAAATTTTAGATTTCAGACTTCTCTTAAAATCAGATCTGCCTCACCAGTCAAGCGGCCTGTCCCCTCCACCAGCAGGTGGACCCTCTGTGGCTCCCTCAGCCTCCGTTTGCCTCCCCACCCTGAGGCCGTCCGTCAGTGGGCTCTGTCAGCGTTATCTACCAGGCCCCAGAGGGATCTGAGGGTGGCCACCCCCTGAACGAGGCCTCTGTTTTACAGAAGACCTGGCTGGTCCTCGGGGTGTGCTTTTGTTTGTGGCTTCTTGGGTTCTTTGGAGCAGCGCTCAGGCTTCTCCCGCTGCAGGACTCAGGTTTCGCTGCCCCGCAGCATGTGGGACCTTATTTCCCTGACCAAGGATCGAACCCTCATCCCCTGCACTGGAAGGCAGATTCCTAACCACTTGACCACAAGGGAAGTCCCTGGTCTTTGTGCTTTTGAGCAGGGGAGTAACTGTCCATCCCGAGTGGTGAAGAGGGCCCTGGTTGCTGAGAGAAAGCTGGGAGCCTCTTCATTTTAAGGAACTAAGTGAGAACTTGGAGCCAAGTTCTGCCTTCTGGTACATTCTGGGGTGCTTCTCTGTCCTGGCTCCATTTTGATAGCGTTTTATATTTTTAAAGGGCTGTAAAAACAAAACAAAACAAAAAAATACAAGCAAACAAAAACAAAGACTATGTGACTGAGATTGAAAGCCCCAAATATTTATTATCTAGCCCTTTTTGTTACAAGCTTGCTGAGTCCTGGTTTTACAGATGGGAAAACTAAGCTCCAGAAAGGGAAAGTGACATGCTCAAGGTCACATATGATGCGTGAGATGCAAGAGACATGGGGTCAGTTCCCAGGTGGGGAAGAGCCCCTGAAGGAGGAAATGGTAACCCACTCCAGTATTCTTGCCTAGAGACTCCCATGGACAGAGGAGCCTGACGGGCTGCAGTCCACGGGGTCGCAGAGTCAGACACAACTGCAGTGGCTGAGCAGTAGCAAGACACACAGCAGATTTGGTGACTTAGCTCTGTCTGTGCCCATCAGCCTCCTGCTTTTCCTTCACTCTTGCAGTGAGCACGGGGAGGTGCTTGTCAGCCTTGGGCCAGCCGTCTGTGAGCACAGGAGCTTGGAGGGGGGCCAGACGGACGCCTGTGCCCTTGATGGTGGCTGTTTCCTGACAGTTGCTTTGACAGCGCTGTTTTGTTACCTTTTACCTGGGGATCTCCAAGCCCACGACTGAATTCAGAGAATATAGTTGCTGGTTTCTGTACATTTTCCCTCCTTCGGTTTGGCCTCTTCATCAAGAACTCTATGAATCAGAAAATTCAAGTGCGTGCAGACACACACAGGCATGCGTGTGGAAGGGAAATGACTTTTCTGGGTAACTGAGGGTTAACTGGAAGCCTGTGTTCTTCTGCTTTATTGAATTTTTTTTTTTTCTACAAATGATGAGCATTTCCCCAACTGAGTATTTTGAAAAGTTCCACCACTTTCTAAATATGTGACCTTGGTCAAGTTACCTAACCTCAGTAACCTCAGTTTCCTTATCTGTAAAAATGCACCGAGCGCCGCCTCTCTAGGCTGTGACAGGCACTAGAAAGACGAGCGTGTGCTTGAGGTGGAGGTGCCAGCACCGCAGTTATTGTTCTTAGTGGGTCAGTGGAGCAGCCAGGTTGGCTGAGGCTCTTCGTGGGTATTTAGCATTATTGTTTGGAATCTGTTGTGCCTTTTGTACACGTTGACATGAGATTTGCCAGAATTGGCATTCATCTGCAATTTCTATCCCAACTAAGTCCTCCCAAAGAGACGGTTTTTCTTATGATTTGCTGCTTTCTCATAAAAACCGGTGCTTGCAAAGCACCAAGGACTCTTGTTCTGTCAGGACCTGAATGCTGTCTTTATCTGGGAAATGTCTGCAGATAAAGGGCAGGGCTGGGGCTCAGCCTTCCAGGTGTCCCATTGCACCCCTCATCCTTTCCCATCCTCCCTACTCACAAGCCAGGACCCACCCCCCGGGCCGAGGGAGTCGGGAAACGGAGTGGGGAGCCTTCGCGGACCACTGAGAAGGCAGGAAGGCCTTGTGTGGGGAAGACCTGGGCAGGTTCTAGATTCTCAGCAAGTGTAGGGGGGTGCTGGGGGAGTGGGGGGCCAGGTGGGTCTCTTAGCCCAGTGCATTCTGGGAAGCTTTTTCTGACTGGCCCTCAGATTGAGGAGTGGAGGGGCTGCCCTCAAGAGGAGAGCCCACAGAAGCCTCAGCCTCATAGGCTCGCTCTTGTCATTTGTGGAGGAGAAATAGGCAGCCCCAGATGGGAGGGCAGCCACCGGGCACGCTGCCCTACAGGGCCCTCTTCCCTCTGGTCTGACCTCTGCTGCTCTGGCCGCTTGCCCCTCAGGATGAGGCTGAGGGGGCTGCTGGTGCTGTGAGTCAGGGGGGCTCAGGTGGGTCTCTCGGCCCAGTGCACTCTGGAAAGACAGCAGCTGTCTTCCACGAGTGGACTGAGCTCAGAGTCAGATCAGCTCCCTGCCTGGTCTCTCGATGTGTGGCCTTTGGACGTACCACTCAGCCTCTGGGCCTCAGTCTCCTCACCTGTAAAGTGGGAATCCTTACCTCTCAGTGTTGACATGAAGACAGTGAGATTAATGTGTGAGAAGTGAGCCTCGCGTGGGTCTCGAGGCTCATAGCCTGCCCTCTTCTCGGGACTGGGCAAGCTGCCTCTGGCATAGGTTTGGTTTCTGGGCTGTAGACAAAGGTTTTCTTCGATCCTCATCTCTGCTCAGCCCTCCAGAGTCCCCTTCTCCCTGCTGCCACTCAGCTCAGCCTGTCTGGGCCTCTCCACCTCTCTGTACCCCCATAGCCCACCTGATGGCATTGGTGATGTAGATTTCAACTTCTGTTTACCCTACTGGGTGCTCACCACTCAAAGTCTAGTTTCCATCTGTCACTATACAGTTGACCCCTTCACCCATTTGCCTACACCTCCCAGTGCCCTTGGCTTCCCATCTGGTTCCCTCTGGTAAATAGTACTCTGTTCTATATATCTACATGTTTTGTTTAGTTTGGTTTATTCATTTATTGTGTTTTTGTTGGTTTGTTTTTAGATTCCACATAGGAGTGAAATCATACAGTATTTGTTTTTCTGTATTTTCACTTAGCATAATATCTTCGAGGTCACCCATGTATTGCAAATGGCAAGATTTCCTCTTTTTTAATGGCTGAGTAATATTCCTCTGTGAGGCTTCGCTGGTGGCTCAGGGGTAAAGAATCTACTGGTAAAGATGCAGATTTGATCCCTGGGTTAGGAAGATCCCCTGAAGAAGGAAATGGCAACCCACTCCAGTATTCTTGCCTAGGAAATCCCATGGACAGGGATATCTGGTGGGCTACAGTCCATAGGGTCACAAAAGAGTTGGACATGACTTAGTGACTAAACAACAATAACAAAACAATGCTCCACTGCATGCATAAACCATTGATCTGTCTACTCATGCGCTGACGGGCACTTAGGTTATTTCTGTATCTTGGCTATTGTAATAAATGCTTCATGGGGGTCGCATATGCTTTAGAATTAGTGTTTTTGTTTTCTCTGGATAAAAGCCCAAAAGTGAAATAGCCAGATTGTATGTTAGTTCCATTTTTAATTTTTTAAGGAAACTGCGTATTGTTTTCCATAGTGGCTGCACCAATGTACGTTCTCAGCAACAATGCAGGAGCGTTCCCTTTTTTTCCTGTGTAGATGGACTCTTATTTATCTTATCTTATTTATCTAAGATTCAGTGTGCCTCTTCTGTCGGAAGATTCGTGCCTTTTTTTAATCCTAGAAATTTTTCATTCATTATTTCTTTGAATATTGCAAATGTTATTCCTGGCCCATTCATTCTGATTTTTTTCTTCTACAACTTCCATTGGTTGTACATTGAACCATATCATTTCATCGTCTGTCTCAACCTTTCTTTCAAATGTTCTCATCCTTTGACAGAATGTTGCATTCTGATTAATTTTCTCAGTTGTCTTCCAGTTAATCCAACTATGTCTAGTCTGCTGGCTTGTCCATCCATTTTGTTTACAAAGTTAATGTCTATATCTTTCATTTCCTTGCTCCCTCTTCAAATCTTTTTCGTAGTATCCTGCTCTTTCCCTGTCATTTTTATTTCTTTATATATTTAAGTATTTTAGCATGTCAATATGATCTTTCAGCTTGTCCTATTGCCCCCAAGTTCTCAGAGATGATTTTTCCATTTGCTGTATTTGCTGATTCTCCTTCACAGTAGATAGTTTTTTTGTGTGTGTAATTTAATTGGTGTTTTTGGACTCATCTTCAGGAGATTATTTGCTCTATGGGAGCCCTACGTGTCCTGGGCTGTGAAAATGGCCTCAGAGATCTGTTTTTGTATTTTGTCATGCTAACTGTTCCAAGGGCTCATTAGAGGAATTTTAAAAATTTTATTGAAGTATTATTTCTTTATCTTTACGCAACTTTTTATTTTATTTTAGGTTTTTGGCCATGCTGCAAGCCATGCAGGGTCTTAGTTCTCAGACCCGCAGGGAAATCTTTTTGTGTTAATTTTTCAACTCGGGAATTCTTTGCCCCATAGAGTATAAATTTGGATGTCACCTCCATGGATAGTTAGAGTTTTCTGTTCTGGGCTTTCCCGAGGATCTTTTCTCCCACCCAGAGCCATAAACCAAAACAAGATTCACTGTCCGTTCCCTAAATTGGTGGGTAGATTATTTCCTGATGGGCAGCCTTTTCAGGGTTCTAGCTTATACAGCAATCTCAGTTCTATTTCTTCTTCTTTTTACAGTATTTATTTACTTATTTGGCTGTGCCAGGTCTTAGTTGCAGCATCTGTGATCATTCGTTGCGGCATGTGGGGTCTAGTTCCTTGACCAGTGAAGGAACCCTGGCCCCTTGCATCAGGAGCATGAAATCTTGGCCACCGGACCACCAGGGAAGTCCCGTTTCTTCTTAAAGCCATACCTCTTGACCTTGAGTGGGTGTTGAAGTGTCAGCCCCTATCATTAGGCCCATGGTCAAGGTCAAAGCTCAACTCTGATTTCAAGTCCTCTGGCACCCCACTCTAGTACTCTTGCCTGGAAAATCCCATGGATGGAGGAGCCTGGTAGGCTGCAGTCCATGGGGTTGCTAAGAGTCAGACACGACTGAGCGACTTCACTTTTATTTTTCACTTTCATGCATTGGAGAAGGAAATGGCAACCCACTCCTGTGTTCCTGGAGAATCCCAGGGATGGTGGAGCCTGGTGGGCTGCTGTCTATGGGGTCGCACAGAGTCGGACAAGATTGAGTGACTTAGCAGCATGTACACCCAATACGTGGGTGTTTCCTCACCTTTTTTTTCAAATCCTACTGTGGTTCTAATGTCCACTCTAAATTTCTCAGTGCTTTTAGGGGGAGGGGTGTCAGTGTTATTTCCATACACGATGTTGCCAGAATCTGAAAGTAGTGGTCATGAGGTTTAGCAGAGCCCCTTGGGGATTGGGGAGGGGGCTGGAAAAATCATCTTGGGGGTCATATCAATTCAGAGGGATAGCTGAACATCTCTGCTTCAGAAATAAACAGAGACCACAGAGTGAGGAGAAAGGGAGAGTAAAGGGCCTGGAGGTGTGAAGGAAAGTCGAGGCTTATAAAGCCGGGAAATCCCAGGGGAGAAACGACCTTGAAAACAGTGGTCGGTTGGGCTCTGATTTAACTTTGTTCTCTGTGCTGAGTGACACTGTGAGTCCCTCTCCCCTCACACAGCTTCACTGTTGGAGCTTATCTGGGGTGTGCTGGGTGGGCCGCAGGGAAGAAAACCTCCATGGGAAAGGAGACCAGAGAGGGGGATTTGGTAGGAGGCAACAGCCAAGAAACAGTGGGCAGAGAAGGGAGGCCTTTGTCAACCTCTCCTCAGAGTCCCTGGAGCCTTTGAGGGGAGGCACTGGGTTCCCCTCTGGTACTAAAAGGCTAAAAGGAGGGCTCAGGCTTTTTACTTCAGCTCTGCCTACCACTCCACCCTGGGCAAGGCCTGGGGGAGCTCACAGACAGCCCCACACTCTGAGCAACTCCCACAGACACAGGATCCACCCAAAGAGGTGGCAGCTCAATTATCCGGAAGTCTGAGTTTATTTTTTCTAAGCCTCTTCATCTATCTGGAATAGACCTGCGAGCAAGGAAATGTTGTTAAAAAATACTTGCTGCCGGGTACATGTACTGATTTATATATATATATATATATTTCACTTGATAGTAGAATTTATTATAACATTTCTACTTTGGAAAACTCATTCTTTTCAGATTTTGGGTGTTTGTTTGTTTTGGCCACAGCACATGCCACACAAGATCTTAGTTCCCCTACTGGGAATCTAACTCAGATCCTAGGCAGTGAAAGGGACCTAATCACTGGGCCACCAGGGAACTCCCTACATGTTCTGAGCTCTTGCCCATTTTTCAAATGTCTTTGGGACATTTACTCGGGAGAATGAAAGTGAAAATCACTCAGTCATGTCCGACTCTCTGCGACCTCATGGACTGTAGCCCTCCGGGCTCCTCTGTCCATGAGATTCTCCAGCCAAGAATACTGCAGTGGGTTGCCATTCCCTTCTCCAGGGGATCTTCCCAACCCAGGGATCTAGCCCAGGTCTCCTGCATTACAGGCAGATTCTTTACCATCTGAGCCACTAGGGAAACCCTCAGGAGACTAGTTATCTTTATTTTAGAATTAATAAAAGAGTGGAGAACTTAGGACTCAGTTCTGATTTAACCTCTACTAATTACTCAAACTTAAGCCTCAATTTCTGCATCTGAAACACACCCAAGTCACACAGCCAGTGGTGGCTGGGACCTGACTCCACACTGCCAACGGCACTAAGGCATCCTGGGTACTTAGCACAGGGCCAGCACATCAGGGGCCCAGGAAGTGTTTGCTGACTGTCCCGCTGAAGGACTCAGTGAGTTAATGAAGGTCTTGGAGAGGTCCCACACGGGGGTGGACAGGGGGGACTGGTGTCCCCTCACAGGTGAGAGAGTGAAGTACAGGGCGGTGCCTGGAGCACTTGCTTGCAGTTAGTCACCCCAAGACCCACCCCCACCCCCACCAAAGTCAACCCTCAGGACAAGTGAGACCCTGGAAACAGAATTAGAGGACCTGTCTTCCTTGCATATATTTTCACACATAATCAGGAGCTGGAGAGGCAGCGAAAGTCAGTGGGTGCACGACCCAGGGGGACAGACACCCAGCTGTTAAGTCCTTTATCCTGGAGGATGGGTCAGCTCTTATCTTGCATCTGGAAGCTCAGGGGGAGGGTGGAGAGTCCCCTAGGAGACAGAATGAGCTGGCGCCCGCTCTGGTGCTGTAAGTCTCGGGTCGTGTCTCTGCCAGGGTGGAGGGAGCGCCAGGGGGCCTGGAGGGTGGTCACCCCTTGTCTGAGGGCTGTGCCTACGGCCTGGGCAGTAGACAATGACAGGGGCCAACACGAGCAGTGACTGGGCAAAAGCTCAAACGAGTGGAAAATAGCTTTTCAAACATATGTATATTTATTTATTATTTATGTATTTGGCTCACCACTGTTAGTTGTGGCACATGGGATCTAGTTTCCTTGACCAGGGCCTCCTGCACTGGGGGCTTGGAGTCTTAGCTGAGGGGCCACAAGGGAAGTCCCAGAAGAAAGACATTTCTTACTTTCTGTTATTTTGGTTTTGGTGTGGGGCCAGAAGGACCTCCGAGGGAAACAAAAAATTTTTCTGGAAAGCTCTGGAATGTGTCTTCCTGGCCAGCAGAGGGCATTCTCAGCAACACCAACTCCCCTCCCCACCACCTGCACCCCCCACCACCTGCACCCCGCACCCTCACAACAGATACACGTGGCTGGGGACCCAGGGTGCACCTGTGCTTGGCAGGGGCTCCCTGGGCAAAGCTCTCTCCTCCCGTCACCCTGTGCTGCTGGCTGCCGCCCCCTCTTGCCGGGCACCTGTGACCGCTTCTCTCATTCCAATATTCCTTCTGCCCTGTGGTAACAGCCGGCCCCCACTCTTACCTGGACACAGAACTGTCCAGAATAAAGGCTGCCTTCCTAGGCCCTGTAGTGGGATGTGGCCGGTGGGATGTGAGCTGGAGTAAGGGCCTGGGTGAGCCTTCCTGTTGTTCAGTCAGTCAGTCATGTCTGACTCTCTGCAACCCCATGGGCTGCATCACACCAGGCCTCCCTGACCATCACCATCTCCCGGAGCCTGCTCAAACTCATGTCCACTGAGTCGGTGATGCCATCCAACCATCTCATCCTCTGTTGGCCCCTTCTCCTCCTGCCCTCAATCTTTCCCAGCATCAGGGTCTTTTCCAGTGAGTTGACTCTCTGAGTCAGGTGGCCAAAGTATTGCAGTTTCAGCTTCAGCATCAGTCCTTCCAATACATATTCAGGATTGATATCCTTTAAGATTTACTGGTTTGATCTCCTTGCAGTCCAAGGGATTCTCAAGAGTCTTTTCCAACACCACAGTTCAAAAAGCATCTGTTCTTTGGTGCTCAGCCTTCTTTATGGTCCAGCTCTCACATCCATACATGACTACTGGAAAAACCATAACTTTGACTAGATGGATAATAATAGAATGGGAAATACTAGAGATTTCTTCAAGAAAATTAGAGATATCAAGGGAACATTTCATGCAAAGATGGGCACAATAAAGGACAGGAACAGTATAGGCCTAACAGAAGCAGAAGATACTAAGAAGAGGTGGCAACCTTCCTGGCTCTGCCCTAAAGAGGAGGGGGCAAGCCCATGCCCCGCCTGAGCCCTTTCCTCCTGCTGCTGGCACGTGGCTCCCAGGCAGGCACTCTGGGCCACGTGGAGGAGACAGGACCCCAGCGAGGAGGAGTGCATGTTAGAAGTGGCCTGGCCCGGGGTTTCCCTGGTGGTCCAGGGGTGAAGATGCTTCGCTTCCCCTGGCAAGGGCATGGGCTCATCCCCTGTTTGGGGAACTGAGATCCCACACGTATGGGGCATGACAAACAACAACAACAAACACGTGGACTGGCTCGTGATGGCTTCGCAGAGTGGAAGTCCCCTTCCACTTGGACTTGGAAGGGAATGGAACGTGTCTTAAGCAATTCTGAGCCTCTGTCACTGCCTATTGGCCGCAGCTGCCCCCGGCTTCTGCCTCCACCCCTGAGCTCGGACCTCCCCTCCAACACTGACCTCCTTCCCAACGAACCCAATGGCCTCTTCCCAGCTGTCATCCCACCTGACCCCTGGACTGAGCTCCGCCCCTCCAGTTCCTCCCTCTGGGCTCATCCTTAGCTTCTGGATGCCAGGCACCTCCCCTGTCTCTGATGTTCCTCTCCATGTCCTTT
Source organism: Madoqua kirkii (assembly GCA_006408675.1). Lineage (NCBI taxonomy): Eukaryota > Metazoa > Chordata > Mammalia > Artiodactyla > Bovidae > Madoqua > Madoqua kirkii. Next base: position 5,748 of record SJYC01054537.1, on the reverse strand, counting down.
GAGGGCCCTTACTCCTGCACTTGTCCCTGACATGTTGGTTCTCTCAAATGCCATCTGGGGTCATTTTGGGGATAAGGGCTAGATTGACCTTCTAAATGGAAGGGTTAAGCAGGGGATACTGTTATGGCAACTCACTCCAGTATTCTTGCCTGGGAAATCCCATGGACAGAGGAGCCTGGCAAGCTACAGTCCCTGGGGTTGCAATGAATCGGACTCGACTTGGCAACTAAACCACCAATGTCTACCAGACTCCAAGCCAGGTATTTTCTCTTGGTTGGACATTGCCCATGCCACACGCTGAACTCGTGCAAATGTATGTGGGCCACTGTTCCACTCATTACGGCCGGCTGGGCCTCTCCTTCTGCTCCACCTTTATCTTCCTCAGTTTCCCAAACTGAGCTCCTTGGAGTCATCTCTATGGGGCTCACGACTCGTCCTCACCCTTCTGCTCATCTGTGTCCTGGCACACACACAACTCCTTTTCCAAACCAGCAGCTTGGACTGGTGGTGCCCCTGTCTGGGAGACTGCCTGAGCCAGGGGCTGCCCTGGCCGTGCTGAGCTGGGGCTCCACGGGGCCCTGGAGATGCAGAGTTCTCACTCCCCAGTGAACTCATCTGGGGCCTCGGGGACCCTGCCCTGCAGCAGGAAGACAATTGGGCAGACTCAAGACCCCAAGAAAGGCACTGACGTCCCTCCAGTGAGGAGACAGCTGCCCCTTTAATGGTGAGAGCTGGTGTTTACTGACGGAGCTGTTGCCAGGGCTAAGCACTCACCCATTGCCCCCTCCTATCAGCCCCCGAGGTGAGTTCTTCATCCCCACCTTGCAGCTGAGAAAGCTAAGGCTCAGGAAGGCAAGCAGCTAGCCCAAAGGGTTACAGTTGTTAAGCGGCAGCCCTGTCTGGCTCCAAAGAGTGCGCGCTTACCCTCACCCACTTCCTTGTCCTCCCTGCCTGCCAACTCTGGAGGGTTTATCAGATTCCCCAGCTCGACACCTGACACCTTGGCACCGGCACCGCTGCCAGCCAGACCTCACACACAACGGGAAAACTGGTGACTTCTACTTCTGCCTGGATCCTCAGGTGCCCTCGAGCCATCTGACCTGAAGAGTCACACATCTCGAGCTCTCTCGTATATCTTGAACTTGCCGTGTCCCTCCCCTGTAGCTGGCAGTGCCTTCGAGCTTTCCCGGGGCTCTGTCCCTGTTCTCATTACCTTCTTCTTGGTCCCCAGCTCATCACCTGCTAACAGCTCTCCTCCCCCTGCCTTCAGCCCTCTGTTGGCCTGCCTTTGGACTGTTCTTTTCTGTTTAAATCTTTTCCCAAAGGAAATTGCTCCAGACCCCTTCACCCAAAGCTCCCATTCAGAATGCTTTGGCGAGTCCCTATTTTCTACAGAATAGAGTCCATACCTCCTTAGCTTGGCCTCTGTGAGCTGGTTCCCTGCTCTCGCCTCTCTCCACACCCTGGAGGGCCCCTGCCCCACTGTCCCTGGGCTGCACAGTGCTAGGTGCCCATATTCTCCTTCTTCTGTTTTTAAATTTTTATTTTTAATTGAGGGATAATTGCTATACAGAATTTTGTTGGTTTCTGCCAAACATCAACATGAATCAGCCATAGGTATCATATGTCCCCTCACTTTTGAACCTCCCTCCCGCCTGCCTCCCCATCCCACCCCTCAAGGTTACAGTGCCCCGGTTTGAGTTCCCTGAGTCATAGGGCAAATTCTCATTGACTGTTTTACATGCGATACTGTATGTTTCCATGTTGTCCTCTCCTTACATTCCTCCTTCTTCCTTAATAATAGAACCTTGTGTTTATCTGCTCCCTCAATAAAGACTGCATCTCTCAGTTTCCCTTGCAGCTATTTGTGGCCTCATGACAAAATTCTGGCCAATAAAGTATCAATAAAAGTGTTACATAAATCCTCCCATATGTCAACTTAACAAGGAGCTGACTTAGCTGAGAGGAATGCCTTGGGGATCTTTCTCCTTCCTGCTACCTGGAATGCTGACGTGCTGGCTGGAGCTCCAGCAGCCTTTTTGATCCATAAAGTGACCTTGAGTATGAAGGCTATCACTAGAATAGTGGAGAAGAAAAGTAGAGAGAACCTGGGTTCCTTATGGCCATAGAGCTGTCACGATTACTTGCAACTTATTTTGTGTGAAAAAGGGATGAACACCTCTCATTTAAGCCACTATTCTTTTGGGTATTCTGTTATATGTAAGCAGTCCTAATTTTAATCGATATAACCAGAGAGCACTGTGTGTGCATAATTACACTTCTGTGCCTTTACAGGTGTGGTTTCTTCTTCTTGCAGTGCTTTTCTTTCTCCTACTGCTGTTTAAAGCCTAGTGATCTTTCAGGGATCAATTTTTAATATCTGTTGTTCTGCAAAATCACCCGTTTCCTGTGCATAAGAGCTCCTCACTGAACCTGTGGTTTTCCCAGCCCTCAATCTGGTCTTCTTGTAGCACTAAGTATCAGGGTGTATTTGAACTGAATAAAGGTCAGGTACTAGGCTTTCTTCATTCTCTGGTCACTTGGAAAAAAAGAACAGTGCTTGGCACTTAGTAGTTCAGTTCAGTCGCTCATTTATGTCCAACTCTTTGTGACTCCATGGACTACAGCACACCAGGCTTCCCTGTCCATCACCAACTCCCGGAGTTTACTTATGTCCATTGAGTCGGTGATGCCATCCAACCATCTCATCCTGTCGGCCCCTTCTCCTCCTTCCTTCAGTCTTTCCCAGCATCAGGGTCTTTTGTAACAAGTCAGCTCTTTACATCACATGGCCAAAATATTGGAGCTTCAGCTTCAGCATCAGTCCTTCCAATGAATATTCAGGGTTGATTTCCTTTAGGATTGACTGGTTTGATCTCCTTGCAGTCCAAAGGACTCTCAAAAGTCTTCTCCAACACCACAGTTCAAAAGCATCAATTCTTCAGCACTCAGCTTTCTTCACAGTCCAACTCTCACATCCATACACAACTACTGGGAAAACCATAGCCTCGACTAGATGGACCTTTTTTGGCAAAGTACTGCCTCTGCTTTTTAGTCTGCTGACCTCCCCATCCCACCCCTCAAGGTTACAGTGCCCCGGTTTGAGTTCCCTGAGTCATAGGGCAAATTCTCATTGACTGTTTTACATGCGATACTGTATGTTTCCATGTTGTCCTCTCCTTACATTCCTCCTTCTTCCTTAATAATAGAACCTTGTGTTTATCTGCCCCTCAATAAAGACTGCATCTCTCAGTTTCCCTTGCAGCTATTTGTGGCCTCATGACAAAATTCTGGCCAATAAAGTATCAATAAAAGTGTTACATAAATCCTCCCATATGTCAACTTAACAAGGAGCTGACTTAGCTGAGAGGAATGCCTTGGGGATCTTTCTCCTTCCTGCTACCTGGAATGCTGACGTGCTGGCTGGAGCTCCAGCAGCCTTTTTGATCCATAAAGTGACCTTGAGTATGAAGGCTATCACTAGAATAGTGGAGAAGAAAAGTAGAGAGAACCTGGGTTCCTTATGGCCATAGAGCTGTCACGATTACTTGCAACTTATTTTGTGTGAAAAAGGGATGAACACCTCTCATTTAAGCCACTATTCTTTTGGGTATTCTGTTATATGTAAGCAGTCCTAATTTTAATCGATATAACCAGAGAGCACTGTGTGTGCATAATTACACTTCTGTGCCTTTACAGGTGTGGTTTCTTCTTCTTGCAGTGCTTTTCTTTCTCCTACTGCTGTTTAAAGCCTAGTGATCTTTCAGGGATCAATTTTTAATATCTGTTGTTCTGCAAAATCACCCGTTTCCTGTGCATAAGAGCTCCTCACTGAACCTGTGGTTTTCCCAGCCCTCAATCTGGTCTTCTTGTAGCACTAAGTATCAGGGTGTATTTGAACTGAATAAAGGTCAGGTACTAGGCTTTCTTCATTCTCTGGTCACTTGGAAAAAAAGAACAGTGCTTGGCACTTAGTAGTTCAGTTCAGTCGCTCATTTATGTCCAACTCTTTGTGACTCCATGGACTACAGCACACCAGGCTTCCCTGTCCATCACCAACTCCCGGAGTTTACTTATGTCCATTGAGTCGGTGATGCCATCCAACCATCTCATCCTGTCGGCCCCTTCTCCTCCTTCCTTCAGTCTTTCCCAGCATCAGGGTCTTTTGTAACAAGTCAGCTCTTTACATCACATGGCCAAAATATTGGAGCTTCAGCTTCAGCATCAGTCCTTCCAATGAATATTCAGGGTTGATTTCCTTTAGGATTGACTGGTTTGATCTCCTTGCAGTCCAAAGGACTCTCAAAAGTCTTCTCCAACACCACAGTTCAAAAGCATCAATTCTTCAGCACTCAGCTTTCTTCACAGTCCAACTCTCACATCCATACACAACTACTGGGAAAACCATAGCCTCGACTAGATGGACCTTTTTTGGCAAAGTACTGCCTCTGCTTTTTAGTCTGCTGTCTATGTTGGTCATAGGTTTTCTTCCAAGGAGCAAGCATCTTTTAATTTCAAGGTTGGAGCTACCATCTACAGTGATTTTGGAGCCCTCCAAAATAAAATCTGTCACTGTTCCCATTGTTTCCCTGTCTATTTGCCATGTTTTCTGAATGTCGAGTTTTAAGCCAACCAAAATGGTATGGACCTAACAGAAGCAGAAGATATTAAGAAGAGGTGGCAAGAATACACAGAAGAACTGTACAAAAAAGATCTTCATGACCTAGATAACAATGATGGTGTGATCACTCTCCTAGAGCCAGACATCCTGGAATGTGAAGTCAAGTGGGCCTAAAAAAGCATCATTATGAACAAAGCTAGTGGAGGTGATGGAATTCCAGTTGAGCTACTTCAAATCCTAAAAGATAATGCTGCAAAAGTGCTGCACTCAATATGCCAGCAAATTTGGAAAACTCATCAGTGGCCACAGGACTGGAAAAGGTCAGTTTTCATTGCAATCCCAAAGGAGGGCAATGCCAAAGAATGTTCAAACTACCACAAAATTGCACTCATCTCACACGCTAGCAAAGTAATGCTCAAAATTCTCTGAGCCAGGCTTCAACAGTATGTGATCTGTGAACTTCCAGATGTTCAAGCTGGATTTTGAAAAGGCAAAGGAACCAGAGATCAAATTGCCAACATTCACTGGATCATGGAAAAAGCAAGAGAGTTCCAGAAAAACATCTATTTCTGCATTATTTAAATATAAGTTAAACATTCAGGGTGGCAATATACAGCCTTGACATACTTCTTTTCCTATATAGAACCAGTCTGTTTTTCCATGTCCAGTTCTAACTGTATGTTTCTTAACCTGCATACAGATTTCTCAAGAAGCAGGTCAGGTCTGGTATTCATCTCTTTCAGAATTTTCCATAGTTTATTGTGGTCCACACTTTCAAAGAATTTGGCATAGTCAATAAAGCAGAAATAGATGTTTTTCTGGAACTCTCTTGCTTTTTTGATGATCCAACATATGTTGGCAACTTTTCTCTGGTTCTCTACTTTTTCTAACACCAGCTTGAACATCTAAAGCTGAAGAATCTGAATTTGAAAGGTTCTATAAAGATCTACAAGACCTTTTAGAATTAACACACAAAAGAAGATATCCTTTTCATTATAAGGGATTGGAATGCAAAAGAAGGAAGTCAAGAAACATCTGGGGTAACAGGCAAATGTGGCCTTGGTGTACAGAATGAAGCAGGGCAAAGGCTAATAGAGTTCTACCAAAAGAACACACTGATCATAGCA
>SJYC01054536.1:0-83666 GCA_006408675.1 Madoqua kirkii | reverse complement strand
CAGCATGGGGAGATCGTGTACACCTGTGGCTGATTCATGTCAATGTATGGCAAAACCAATACAGTACTGTAAAGTAGAATAAAGTATTAAATAAAAAAAAAAAAGAAAGAAAAACATAAAACTTAGAGAAAGAAACTGCAAATCTGATCTGATGCTGTGTGGTAGAGAAGGGTATGCGGTAGAGAATGGTAAAAATGGTATGTATTTAATCTATACCAAGAGCCACATGTCTGCACTCAAACTTAACGATGGCACTTTTGAGAAATGTTAAAGAATTGGTAATTTCTGTTTTCCTCTTTTTTTAACTGGGAAATATTTAAAGATAAAGTCAAAGCTAGCTGGCAATCATTTATACTATTTCTTAAGTTCAAGAATGTAAACTCAGTGGGGCTACAGAACCCCATTTGGGAAGACCATTAGTCCATAAGGGGTCAAAAGCCCTTGGGTCTCTGCTGGGCCTACATAGTGAACCCTCTAATTCTCAGAAAACCTGGCCACATTGAAGGAAAATCAAAACTGTCCAATCTGAACCATCTGAGCAAGAGTTCACGTGTAGTTCTTCATCTATTTTCCATGATAATTTCTGATACTTGACTTGGTTGTTCTCTGATATTCTTAATAAGTTATCTTTATTTTTAGAGCATATTTACAGGAGTCCAATTAGAAGTCCATCGATAGATTCTTACAGGTCTGATCTACAATGCATGGTGATCTTTAAGAAACAATTTGGAATGGCTATGTGTTGTGTTAAGGTTTGCTCCTGCCTTCTCCTGCTCTGGCATCTGAGAATAATTCCTAAGGAGTCAATACTCCTCATTCACTGGTAGAAAGGTCAGTGAGTAGCTAGACCCTGGATGAGGAAGAAGCTAAAGGCTGGAGCCTCTGGGGGCTGATAGCTTGAAAAAAAAAAAAGAAAGGTACTGGAGAATGTGATAAGCTTACCTTGAGAAGGAAAAGGAGGGGATGAGCAATGGAAATGCCTTGATGACAGGAAAACAAGTGGTAGAGTAAAGGAAAATAAAATAAGTGAGGCTCAGACAGAAGCTATATTTGTATACACACAGGATCCATGAGGAACCCGTGACCATGCAGGATGTTCAGCTGCATCTAAGAGTGGCACGTTCCTCTGGTGGCATCCACAATTAAGCATCTGAGGCTTCCGTTATAGGCCTTTGTGTTCTCCTGGGGTGAAGGCCAAGTTTTCTTTTCCCTTTTTAAGGCAGTTTGTGTTACTGTGTCTGCCTGAGGCTGTCAGTGAGCATCACCCAGACAAGGACACTTTGAAGCCAATTCCATGTTCAAGAGAACAAATGTACTATTATTGGACTTTATGCATATACAAAACTGACCATGTCATACGCCATTTAAAAACATGCCATGTCTCCCCAGTGCCCCCAGGATAAAATCATGTCCTGTAATACCCTCCCAAGAGAGGAACCAGCTTGCCTTTCCTGCTCTCATTTTTCCATTCCACACTTTTCTCTCCATTCCAAGTCCATTACACTCAACCCGTTGTGGTTCCATAGCTGGGCATGCTCCCTCTCACCTTCTGCCTTTGTACATATTGCTACCTTTATTCCTTTTAAATTTCTTCCAAATCTCTCCCACATCTCCATCAAGATGACTGCTATTCATCCCTCAGTTCTCAGCTTAAGCTCTAAAATTCATTCCATGACTTACTCCAAGGCTAGCACGACTACCCTGAATAAAATCTGCTGGTTATTGACCTGTTGCCCTTCCCATTCTAAACTCTACACAGCACAACTGCAGGGCCATCATTTATATAGCTATGCAGTTATAGAAAGTAGAGGTCCTAACTCTGACTATAAACTCTTTAGAGGCAGAGATTGTATTTACTACCGTATAACTAGTACCCAGCTGGGTGCCTTGTGCTAAGTATCAGAGGATATCAATAAATTGTTGTTACTTTTATTGGGTGTGATAAAAATATGAAAAACTATCTGTTAGAGGTATATACTGAAATATTTACAGATACATATATTTAGTATCTGTTGAATGAATCAAGTCTTAATACATTTGGCATTTATTTGGGGTAATATGGAGTGCTTAAATTAAAAAAGGTATTAGTAGTATGGGAGAGAAAAGCTCCAAAGTTTCAAACATTTCAAAACAGAAAACACTGAGTGTTGTGGATTGGTATGTCAGGTAATTTGTACTAAGCACAAAGAGAAGGAAATGATTTTCCTGAACTATTCAACCCAATAGTTAATGCAAGTATTTCTTTTATAGAAGAATCATAGTTAATAAAAGCAGAAGGAAAAAAGAGAATCGGGATATCACTGTTTAAGCCCTAATGAAAAGAGATCTAGGTCATGATAAGTAATGGTTGCTAAAGCTTTTACATAATCCACTGGTCAATCTTGAGATCTGTAAGAGAACAACTGAATATCATGTCTCTCCTGGTGAAACCTAGTAGGAAGTTAAGAGAACCACCAACAAAATATTCTTGCCAAGGGAAAAACAAACAGAAACCTAATCAAGCCCCTAAATGTAACTAGCAGTTTCCAGGATATCTGTGGATAGAGAAGTGTATCAAGAAACAAAGGGTGTCAATCAGCTAAAATAAAAATGTGGGAAACTATACAGGACAAATAATCCAATTCCTTAAATAGATAGCTATACTGAAAAAAAGAGGGGTGGACTATTAGAAATAAAAAAAGAATTATTAACCAAATGCAAATTCAAACCAAATGCTTTGTTTGAATCCTAATTCAAACCAACCAACCATAAAAAAATATTTCTGAGAAAAAATTTAAAAGGCTAAACATCAGAAGATTGGGTATGATACAGATATAATAATGAAAAACTTTATCTGTTAGAGGTATATACTGAAATATTTACAGGTGAAATGTCTGTGATCTGATTTAAAATACTCCAGTATAAATAAAAACATCAACAGCAAACAGTAGGAGGGGAATGACAAGAACAGTAGACACTTTATTGTTGAAGATGGGTTGATACCTACCTGGCTTCATTATACTAATCTCTTCCTCGGTATATATACTCTTTGAAAACTTCCATAATAAAAAATTTTAAACAGATATATGAAGCAAGGAAAAAATAAAGCAAGGTTCCACTTGAGACATTTTCAAAGCGGTCACCAGGAGAAGGAGACTTAGGAAAAAACCAACGATAACAAATAACAAAAGCTTTCAATATAACATAAAAGAATGAAACAATGGGTCACAATGATAAATACAAGGAAGGGTTCTGGCAAAAACAGCATGCTCAGAGCCTTGTGAACTTGGATATCCTCAGAAATATCACAGAAAAATTGAGACTACTCAAATAGGAGGCAGGGTCATTTGAACACTGTAATGGTGGACTGTGGTCTAAAGGTTATAATGGAAAGTAAAAGATACTCTAATGCCAAAGCCAGGATATACAGGCTTTGGGAAAAGCATGTGCATATAAAATAAGCTCATGATGAAGTCATCTACCTCCACAACACAAGGCCAGTAAAAGGATAATCCGAAGATTCTAGAGGCCCGACTGGTTTTCATTCTGTTTTCTGGATCAGAACCAAACAAACAGAGTAAGGGGTGCTCAGAATCAACCTGAAAGCCCTCTTTGATTTAGATAATAGTTCTTACTCAAGAAACAAGTGGACACATTCCCATGTGCTCAGCTGGTTCAGCCTGGTTATCTCCCAGACAAACAACCCCAGCAAAATGAATGATAAATTAGGGCAGGTGTATCAAGGAAACTAAGTTGAGCGCCCCAGATATGAATGACCAATTTCTCAGTTCAGGAGACCCTAACACTCAGGTTAGCTTAAAGGAAGATATTCTAGTCAAAGTCTCCAGGAAAGGGAAACAAGAATGTTTTTCAGATCCTCTGAAGTAGATCCCCAATCATTCCTCACCTTACTCTCCACAGAAACAAAGGGCAAGAGACAGATTTACCTCCTGTGGATTTACAGCAGTTAAGACAGAAACCTCGTACGACTGCCTCCCTGACTGCATGGCCACCAGGTGATGGGTCACATCAGGCACTGAAGACAGGGGGCGTGGGGATCCTTCAGCAAGCACCTCTGAAATGGCAGAACGAGGTTTCAGTGCAAAGTGAATCCAAAGGTTTCCCTACCTTCATCAGCAAGTCTCTCTCATAAGAACTCTCAAAGCTGTTCCCTAAAAAACTGAATCCCACATTCCTGTTGCTTCCAAGTTAATTCCTGCCTGATAATCATTATCAGTGAATTTGGAAAGTATTACAAAAGGGAGATGGGAAGAAAAGGTAAAGAATCTTGATGTAACAGCTGACCATTTCTCAATACGCAAATTTTGAATAATATGGCTTCAGCACTATTAACTAGATCAAACTGTATATGAATCAGGGACCCAGAGCCAACCAGCAAAGCAGTCACCAGTAATGGAAACAGCACAGTAGGTGCTGGTCAAGCACTTAAACCTGGCTCCAAGGTTCTACTCATTGTCTCTTCCTCCTCTGAGACCTTCCTTAAGGCTGGCTAAGGAGCTCCATGCCATTTCTATGCCTCATGCTTCAGTTATCCACCAGTATCATTTACGAAACAGAAGAGACTTATTGTGGAAGCACACTCTGGGCCTTGTATGCTCCATATGTAAGTTACACAGAGATGGTCTTTATACCCAAAACTGACTGGGGTATGAGTAAGGAAAACACAGGATCTGATTTATTAAATGCAGAATCACCATGAAGATCTTCTGCAAACAGCTTACACATAAGCCACTTAGCTCTCAAATAAATTAAGAGGGGTTTTCTAGTTTACATTGCTCTTCCAGGATACCACATAACTTAATGTTTGCTTAAAACACTACCTTCTACTCACTCAGTGTTGTTTCCCAAATGTAAGTTTTAACTTCTCAACTAGGTTTTAAGGTCCCTGTCTTCTACTTTTATCTTTCCCATGGTGCCAGGTACACAAGTAGGCACTGAATAAATGCATGCTGACCTCACCTGTTAAGTTTTTCAGAGAAGAGGGCCTGGCCTGTGTAACTTGGGTGAACTTTCTATACCAGAGAGGAGCAACTGTTTCCTACAGAGCCCTTTCTTTTCTCCAGAAGATATGGCTTTTGAAGGTATGGAGAAATTGCTTTAATTCTCCTCTGTAAAACCTGGTTATGTTCTGTTTAAATGTTTTAAAAGTTAAGTTCTTCCATAACTGCAATAGGAAAGATAGAAATAGTTGGGCTAGGATGCTAGGATTATGGATAATTTTCTTCTTAAAACTTTTTATTCTTTTGTTACATTATCTTTTCAATGCAAAAAAATTTTTCTTAAGATTCACTTATCCACTTCAGAGACAACACAAATGGTAATCATGCCATTTCTACTCACAAGAAATGAAATTAATTAAAACCTCCATTTCGGAGACAACCCCATTCCTTAGTCCCTAGTTGCAGCAGTTTCCCCAAATAAAGGCGAGTTGAAAGTCTTACCATCATCAACTCCTAGGATAGAATTGGTATTTGGTAGGTTCAAGGACTCTCCACCAAGGCTGGGCTGAGAATTCATAGACACCAGGTTTTTACTGGTTACTGAAGCCTCTTCAAGCAAACTACTGCCCATTAGTGGCTCAGCTGCACAGAGAATAGGATGTGAGAGACATACAGCACCCAAGGCTGTGCCTGGTCCCTTTTCCTTCAGGGGAAGCTGGCCTTTTCTTTCAGAACTAAAAGTTAACCTGTATCTTGGATGTCACCTCCTATTTCACTTATGTTTGGGAAGCAAAAATAAACCTAGAAGGGAAGAAATCAGCCTCATGGATAAACACCCTTGCCTGTGATCAGCATCTGGATAATTAACATACGAAATAGGATGGGTGCATCCCTAAAGAGGAGTATTCAGAATAAAATGATTAAGGAAAGACATGGAAAGGAGTAACAATAAAATGTATTATCAAATTTAAGTTAGGGTGAAAAAAAAAAGGAGTCATGACTGATAAGTAAAAAATGCTTAAACTACTGTCATACAGAAATCTTCACCACAGTGACACACAAGTGCTAATTCATGCATCAGCACCAGTTACCACCAAATTCGCTAGAGGAACTTTTAAAACTATAGTCTCTGGGGTTTTACTCCCAAGGAATCTCATTTATCAGGTTGTTTGGTGTTGCTGGCTGGGAGAGGTAGATAAGCAATATAAAATATATGTTTTAAAAACTTGCAAACAATTTTACTGTACAGCTAAATTTGGAAACCACTAGTCCACCAAATGAAACCAGTCTCTCTACCCAAAACAGAAGCAGAAAATTTCCACATTAGACAGGCCAGTTATTTGCCTCTTTTAACTCCCAAAATATAGCCATCCCTCTACCTTCTTCTCCTTACCAGCTGGTTCCTGCTCTTGACTCCCAGCTGCTCCCATCTGCAAGTGATGCTTTCTCATGTGCACATTCCTGCTCCCACTCTGAGAGAAGGTCTTCCCACAGACTTGACATTGATGTGGCTTCTCTCCTGAAACACAGACCAAAAAGACAGAGTGCATTTCTGACAACAAGAGAATGGACTCAAACCCTAGATGGAGAAGCCCAGAGGATGTCAAACTAAACACAAAGAGGCTGCTCCTTCTCTCATTCCCCAGGCTCTCAACCATTAGTCCCTGGGGCAAGGCTGGAAGCCACCAGGTGGGCTTAGCATACTCACTGCTCCCAGCCTCCAAGGCTCTCCAGACCCACTGGACTGCTGCTTCCACAAAACCACCTCTCTGGTATAAGATCATGGGAGACACAGAACATTTCCTACTCCTTTCAGATACAATCTTCCATGCACCTCAAGGACATGTACTATCCTCAAGGATTCCAACCCCAGATTCCTAATACACCTTTATCTCATTTCCTGCCACAACTCTCAGTCTTCAACATTCACAGTGGTGGTTCTTGTACACAGTGATCTGAACCATCCAGTATGTCCTCAAGTCTGGAACCCTCGATCTCCATCTTACCTACCCTAACAACCACACCTAGGGCAGCGTCAAAGACTCTTGGCCTACACCTAAGTAGTAGATAGCAAAAACTAAGTGAAATGACCAGAAAATTTCCAGAAGAGACAAAATCTATACAGGCAGAAAACTGGTCAATGACTGCCTAGATGTGGTGTGGGAGGAGGAACTGACTGCAAAGGGGCACAAAGGAACTTCTGGTGTGATACAAGTGTTCTATAACTGCACTGTGAGGATGACCGTAATCCTATATATTATCTAAAAAATCACTGATGTGTATATTTACAATAGGTGAATTTTAAGGTATACACATTATAGGTCCAAAAGCTGTTAAAAAGTAACTATAATGGGGACTTGCCCGGTGGTCCAGTGGCTTAGATTTTGCGCTTTCAATGCAGGGGGTCTGGTTCAGTCCCTGGTCGAGGAACTACATTCCACATGCCGCAACTAAGAATTCACATCCAACAGCTAAAGATCCCAAATACTGCAGTGAAGATCAAAGACTGCATGCTGAGATGTGGTGCAGCTAAATTAATTAATTTTTTAAATAACTATAACAGACTGAAATATAGTGTGAACATACAAAAACACATGAATTCAAAATAATACTAGCAAAAGAGAGAAAAAGCAGTGAAAATAATACTACTAAAAGTAATCAGAGCACCAACTTCTTATTCTGAAAACTCAGTTAAAAGAATTACATATTTATCCTTTCATGTGCAAATTACCAAATAATCCTAGTCAACAGAGATCTATTATACAAAAGAATTCCAGCTAACAAATATGAATAACAAAATTAGAAAAATTAACATTTTATAACCCCAATGAAGTAACAAATTTAGGCATATTCAAAGATGAAATCATTAAGCCAAAAGGTTGCAAGGGAACGTTACAATAAGGGGATTAAGGTGTTAACCACCTGAACCAACTGATCAACTGTGACAGCTGATCAACTGTGTGTCTCCTGAGGTGATGCAAAATGAAACACATACAACCAGACATAACATATCCTTGCAAAAACCTGTGAACCTTTTAGGAAATACAGGAGAACAAGTTAAATGACACAAAATGAGGTAAACCAACACATCCAGAACATGAGATGAACTATAGGACCTGACTGACTCTGTTGTGCTGTAAGTCTAGAACACGAAAATCAGAAAGTATAGACAGATCTATATTCAAGACTTACTAGTCGAGTGCAACAACAGGACCTTTTTTGGGTCCTGATTTAAACAAATCCACTTTAAAAGATGTCTTTGAGACAAATGGAAAAAAATTAAACATGGACTGAGTCTGAGATAAAACCTAGGTGTTATTGTTAATGTTAACAGCATTATTGTTATGTAAAAAAATATTTTTCTCTATTTTTATGTAAGTTTGACAAATTTCCCATAACAAAATAAAGAACAATAAAATGAAAACACTCTACAAGCCAAATAAAACAAATCTGGAAGTCTACATCTAACCCACCGACTATTAGTTTGCCACCTCAGCTTAGAATTTGTCATATTAAAACCCTGCTCTACCCCTAGGATCTCAGCTCTGAAGCTCACATCCCTCACATACCTCTCCAACTCCCTTGCTCCCACTGAACTGCTTTGTCTTCATGACAAATAACTTCTAGTTCCTTCTCTCCATTCCTCTCATTCTGGCTTCCCTTTGCTTTTCATGGCTAGCCATTTGAACAAGTTCCTGATTCCATTCTAGAATCTCACTCTATTTCGAGTTCACTTCTGCCTTGGCAAGTCTCTGAATAACTCCATGTACCATATCTGATGTAATGAAGAAGTACCCAGCGTACTGCCAAGTAAATTTATTGATTTCCTCAGAGAAAGGTCTCAATCAGAAAGCAGTTCAATAGCTCAGCTGAAAATAATAATTTGGCTCTGTTCCCCTTGATTATATGACCCTCTGAATGTAAGCATCAAAGGCCTTGATCTCTATCAAGAAAGGGAGGAAAGCAAGGTATCTGTTCTCTCTAGATTTTTTATACTACTACCTAAACTTTTACCCTTTGGCTCTCCATCTTCCCTGAAATCTATGAATGGGTACCTGAGTGAACCACCAAATGTTTTCGAAGGCTAGAATACTCAGCAAAGGAACGGCCACATCCTTGGGCTTCACAAAGGAAAGGCTTCTCTCCTAGAGACAAAAAATGAGATACTCAGTCTTTTGATGAAATGACTTTTATTCTCTTTTCCCATCAATCTTTTCCTGTTTTCAATCACTTACTCTGATTTACTGAATTCACGCTATATATTTCACTGGACTATCCAGCAGGTATCACCTCTCAGTGATCTTCTGGTACATAGCTCCACCCCTGCCTCTGAACATAATACCTCCTTCTCCCTCCTCATTGGCTGAGCCCCAGCTGCACTGAGCCACCTTCTTACGTGATCCCATCCCTTCTGAGAAAATCAAGAAAACAGTGTAATGCTCTCAGAATTTTTACCTTACATCAATTAAGATTCAGTTTTAAGATTAAGAATACATATTTTTGAAGCTTATAAAACAGGCATTACATAATCCCATCTTATAAAAACAATTGCCTAGTCAGAGATATACAGAAAAATCTGTTACAATGTGTTAACAGTAGTTATATCATGATAGTGGTATTATGGTTTATTTTCTTCTTTGTGCTTTTCTGTAATTCTCATTTTCTACATTATTGTTATTTTAAAAATGAAAGATGCATGGTGAAAACTGAAGCCTGACAGTACTATTGGCTTTCTGGCTCTGATACTGCACTATGGCTACATGGTGCTTTGGGCAGAAGCTAGGTGAAGCACAAATAGAATTCTTTGTACTTTTTTTGTGACTCTTCATGAATCTATAAATATTTCAAAATAAAAAATGAAAAAATAAGAGATGCAGTCCATATTTCTCAAAGGTCACAACTTAGTGAGAAATAAATGTATTCATAACTTTAATATAAATTCCTTTATAAAAAAAACTGCTTACATGTATTTATAAAGGGAAGAAATTCCTATTGTGGCTAAATTTTTTTAAAAAGCTGTATTTAAGTTGCTCTTAAAAAGTAACAAAGATGAAAGGAAATTTCAGGCACAAGAACCAGTATGAACACAGCCTTGAAACTGAGAGTGCCCAGAGCAAGTTCAGAAAATGACAAGTGTGAAATAAGTGTGTGTGTGTGTATATATATATATATATATATATATATATTGGTCTTTGCCCCTGGTTCCTGACATAAAGCTCTTAAAACGCTTGTACACAGGGGTGCTAGGAGAATTTTTTGTTCTAACATTTAGTCTTGGATCCCAGCTCCTAACGCAGAGCTCCTAAACCCCTTGTAATTTTTTCAGTGATAACAGCACTAGCATGATCTGCTGTTCTAATATTTGGTCTTTGATCATGATTCCTGACACAGAGTTCCCAACCTCTTGGAATCCCTAGGTGTTCTAATGAGATGACTCTTGGTGGGCTCCTAGGTGGCGGCTAGTCACTAGATTAGAAGCTTGGAAATTTCAGCTCCACCTCCAGTTTTCAGAGAAGAGAGACAGCCTGGAAATGGGTTAATGATGAATCATGCCTACGTGATGAAACCTTCATAAAATTCCCAAAAGTACAGAGTTCAGAGAGCCTCTGGGCTGGTGAATAGGTCTATGTGCCAAGAAAGTGGCACATCCCAACTCCACAGGGACAGAAGCTCCTAGGCTTGGGACTCTTCTGAACTTCGCCCTCATGCATCTCTTTATCTGGCTACTCATCTGTATCCTTTATTATATCCTTTATTACTTAATAAACTGGTAACACATTTCCCTGATTTTGGTGAGCTGCTCTAGCAAATAATCAAATCCAAAGTGGGGGAGGAGGTTGTCACGGGAACTTCCACTGTAGCCAAGTCACTGACATCTGAAGTAAGTGGCAGTCTTGTGAAGCTGAGCATGTGGAATCTGACATTATCTTCAGAGTTCAGTTGTTTAGTTGTAGACACCCAGCTGGTGTTGCAGAGAACTGCTTGGTTTAGGAAAACACATCCGGTATCAGAACTGTTATGAGTGTGACAGTGTGAGAGAGTAAAGAAGAAACATGGAATCTCAGCAAGTAAGGCTGGCACGGTGACAAGACAGGAGCTGGGCCTTGACGGAGGGAGCACAGCTCTAGACTGCACTGTTCTTTCAGACTGTACCACACAGTTTAAGGCTTACGATTTCCCAGTGGTCTGTAACTTTCTGGAAAGCATATCTGTATACTCACACTAACCTCAGAATGCTATGCACTCCAAAAGTTGCCAAATGAGTAAAAAATACACTCATATATATGATAGAATGTCAGGAACATAGAAAGTTCCAGTTAATAAATAAGGTTAAATGTTTAACAAGATGAACTCAAGAACCTTAGAAAAAGAGGATTTCAAAAACGATTCACCAGAATCTAGTGGCACAAATGTCTTCTTCAAGCTGGCTTAGGTGAGATGGCATTCCTGTTCAGAAACTGAGAAGACGGTGACTTTGCTGAGATAAGAAGACTGGAGGTTCAAAAGACATTGCTGTAGAATGGTTAAAGAGCACGAGCCAGTTAATCCTGAGTCCCAGTCTTGCCACGACCATTTATCAGTGTGGGGAAAATATTTAACATCTCTGAGAATTAGTTTTTTTTTTAATCTATAAAATTAACATAATACAACCTCAAAAGATTACTTTGATGATTCGGTGAAAAAATACAAGTTAAATATATTAAGTATAGTGCCTGGTACACAGCAGTCTTCATGGTAAACCACTAAAACTGGCAGCTTTAATTACTACCATTACTACTGAAAAAGAGTTGAGGTCAATTCTGACATCTGAGATAAAATGCATTGTCAGCACTTAAAAATAAAATACTTGGAAGAGCTCTGGGGTCATACCAGAATTAAATCCCAGCTCTACCATTTCCGAGCTGCATAATACTGGACAAGTTCCTTAACTCTCTATCCTTCTGTTTCTCCATCAATAAACACAATATCTGAAGTATGAAGGTACCTTGAAAATTAAATAAGACAATGTGTATGTGCTTGGTACATATTAAATTGCCTCAATAAATGCTAATTTTTATTACTATGCTAATTATTGAGATTCAGATCTGTGAGGCATCCAAAAAGAAATTATTAAATTGAAGCCTAAGATTGCAAAGAGACCACTATATCGAATAAAATGGGAGAAACTCAAAATTCTGAAATTGGTCCACAACTGGATTAACAAGGGAGAGCTAGCAAGAATCAGAATGAAGAGAGAAAATCAGGTCACACTCTGAATAAATGATGTTCAGTTTTATCAAATGCTACAAAGAAGAGAGGCACAAGGATAAAGAGGTTACTGAATTTAATAAGGCATAGTGAATTCTACTTTTCTTAGCTATTCAGCTAGATGTTCTTCTTGTTCTTTTATTCAAACTGCTTTCTTGGAGCAACAATAGTTTATCCTTTCAAGAACGAGCTGAGAACAGAGCCATTCTTTCCTAAAACATATCCCAGTGGTAATGTCAATCTACAGGAAATTCCCAGAAACACATGTGGCTTCACCTTGGCTTTCACTTTCTAAATGGCATTTATTTGTACCTGCTGTCATTTTAGCAAGGCAAGAATAAACAAAGAAGATAAAGAGAGGATAACAACAAAGTAGCAACAAAGTGGGAAGAATAGTTACACATCCTATGGTAGTAGGCTAGGTTCAATGATTAAGCTCTGGGAGAGTCAGCACAGCTTGGTCAAGGGGTTTGAAAAGTCACCCTTAAACTTTTAGATTAAGAAGTCAGGGTATCAAAGTCTGCTCCTTTGATATTAACATGCTGTTTGCCCCAAAACAAGGCCCTTCTCCATCTTGTTTCTCAGGCTGTGAGGTTCTAACAAAAAAGTTAACTCAAAGTCAGGGATTAATCTTAGCTTTTGTATTTCCCTCACTCTTACCCCAGTTAGTGCCTAAAATAGGATCTGTGTGGTTTGTGTAACTCAATAAATGTTAATGACCAAAATTAAAACTGTGTAATGTTCAAGGATATCTGGAAAGACTCACTTCTGTCCAAATCTCATCAAAGCATTGTTATTAGAGAAGGCCTTATATCCCCTTTCTGTTTAAGGCTACTAGAGGCAGAAATCAAACTGTTCATTCTCACGAAGAGGTGCCCTGAGGCATCTGAAAAAAAGAAATTTCATCTTCAGAGTTCTAGCAACAACCCCAATCTTCACCTAATAAGGATAGCAAGCAAGCACTGAGCCAAGGAGCAGACGGCCTGCGGGAGTGCTGAGGTTGCACACACCTGTGTGGATGCGCAGGTGGTTCTTCAGGTTTCCAGCTGTAGTGAACTGCTTACCACAGTTGGACTCAGGGCACACAAAGGGCTTCTCCCCATTGTGGGTTCTCATGTGCACCTTCAGCCTCTGTAGTACATAGAAGCTTTTCCCACAACCTGCTGCAGGGCAGATAAAGGAGCGGTCGTTTCTGCAGGAAAAAAAAATCACATAAGCAACAAAGCCTGAAAATGCTCTTTGCTAGAGAGAATAAGTCAAAGCTCCTATTGACTCTCAAAACAGAGAGTAAATCCCAAATCTGGATGTGTAAGAATCACTTTAAGTTTGTTAAAACAACAGATTCCTTACTCCTTGAAAATATTGATTTCATAGGTTCAGAGTAGAGTTTAAGCTTATATATTATTAAGTTCTCCAAGAAATTATGTTTTATGATGAGATTTTGAAAACTTTTGCTCTAAGACATTTAGGTGACAAATGTCTTATTAAATATTTGTCAAGAACAAGGTAAATGAGACAAGGCAAATGTCTCTATTAAAGAACAAAAGACATCTTAACCACAAGTGAGCTGGAGCCCCTGTTTTCCTTTAATCTGTGAAGTGGGGGGATTTCTGTCAAGTTCCTTCAGAAACATCAACATTCCTGATATGGAACATTCCAAATATGGAATTTCGGTTTGCTCACCGATGAGTTTTGAGGTGGTACTTAAAGTGAGCTGGCCACACAAATGTCCGGTCACAGCCTTCAACTGTACACTTGAGCTTCTTCTCCATTTGAGGAAGGGGCCCAGAATCTTTGGGTTGCCCATCACCAGAACCAAGGTGGACATTTTCTCCTGTAACAGAGTCACATATTTGTAATCCAGGGAAGGATTCTGCTCAGATACTTTGGTTCAAACAATAAAACCACTGCTAGTGATCATTAATCACATATCTACCTTCACCTTCCCCAGCAATCTCTGCATAATCACTTAACAATAGAAAGTGATTGTGCTCTGCATCCCCATCCCCTTACTCCACAGAACTACCAAATGCCATGAGACTAGGCCTTTGACAAATGTAAGAAATATCCAAAATGGTTTAATTTTTTTAGAAAAGCTGCATTCAACCTATTTTGCATTACACATTGGTGAGGAAGAAGGTATGGCAACACCAGAAGTGGAGTCCTATAGAAGATCACCTGTAGGTATTCAAAACTTGTATTTTAAGAAGGAGCAGTCAGTCTGGCTTAATCATGGACTTACAGTAGCAATTTCTTTTGTAGACAACCAGTCTAAGATTTCTATCTCCTGAAGTCACTTTGGCTGTTTCTGTCACTCTAGAGAATAAGAATCACCTTCTCATTACCTATACCACTCCTCCTCAGTTAAGAAATATTTAAGAATGCAAAAACTCAGTGCATTTAAAAATTTCTAATCATATTTTTACAAGTTAGAGATAGTACCTGATCAAGTTTTTTGTTCAGTAGAATAAAAAGAAGCGAGGAGAGAACAGACACTGCAGTGACTTCCTTAAATTAGTTAACTAAATCTTTAAATAAATTCCAGATTAGCAGGTGGTGCATCATTTCTCTCATTTTCTTCAATATATACTTGGACATCAACAGAGAAAAACACTCACAACCACTTGTTGTCATTGTTCAGTTGCTAAGTCATGTCCAACTCTTTGTGACCCCATGAACTACAGCATGCCAGGCTTCCCTCTCCTTTACTATCTCCCTGATTTTGCCCAAACTCATGACCATTGAGTCGGTGATGCCATCCAACCATCCCATCCTCTGTCGATCCCTCCTCTTGCCCTCAGTCTTTCCCAGCATCAGGGTCTTTTCCAATGAGTTGGCTCTTTGCATTAGGTGGGCAAAGTAATGGAGCTTCAGCTTCAGCAACAGTCCTTCCAATGAATATTTAGGGTTGATTTCTTTTAGGATTGACTGGTTTGATTTCTTTGCTATCCAAGGGACTCTCGAGAGTCTTCTCCAGCATCACAGTTCAAAAGCATCCATTCTGCAGTGCTCAGTCTTCTGTATCATTCAACTTTCACATTCATGCATGACTACTGCAAAAGCCATAGCTTTGACTATATGGACCTCTGTCAGGAAAGTGATGTCTCTGCTTTTTAATACACTATCTAGATTTGTTATAACTTTCCTTTCAAGGAGCAAGCATCTTTTAATTTTGTGGCTGCAGTCACTGTCCTCATTGATTGTGGACATCATTAGAGAAATACATTCACAACCACTTAATTCTGTTATAAAAATATGGAGTTTATCTTTCCATTAAATACCTTAGGAATAAGATTCATATTTCCATATTTCCCCTGTCAAAACCCAAGAGTAGGATAATATGTTATACCTACCATACTTCCTGGAAACTGACAGTTAATCAAAGGCAGTATCTTTCCTATCTATTAATCTTATTTTCTTCCCATCTTACATTTTCCTTGCTGTACTTCACCAAATGCTAACTGTAGAACTAACTGCTCCTAGGTTGGAGCAGAACCTAAGATGACTTTTGCTAGTTAATATTAACTTGTTTTTTTAAATACTGTCCCACAGTTTTTTTGTTTGCTTAATCAAAACATAGGTAAATTTCAGACATCACACAAGTGCATATATCGTGAAGAAAATTTTCCAGTAACTCCAGAACTCCAGCTAATTAATTTCTAACAAAAGATCTGTAAAAACCCATGTTAATCCAGAGATTTAAACCAGTGACAGTTAGGGCTTTGTGCATTCAATTTTGAAATCATAAAATGGGAGGGGGGGAATCCTTCAGAAAAGAGTTGCCTTGTATTTAAATCATTAAAAAGTTTCCCAAAGAAGTGCTCTCTCAACTACTTTGTTTTTGAAAACAAAGCACTGTTTGCAGAACTGTCCTATGACCTGGTTTTGCATACTATCCCAAACAAAAGAGCAAGAGAGACAAAGAAATTCAATACCCCTTATATTGTACATATTGAAGAACACTGTAAAGACTCTAGAGTTATGTGGGTAAGGTCTTTGGATTTGGGATAAAATTTTCAGTGAAAGAAGTATTGTATAGAGCAGGAATCAGTAAACATTTTCTGTAAAGGGCCAGACTGATGATACTATGGGGTTTGAGGCCATACAGTCTCTGTCACAGCTACTCAACTTTGCCATAGTGGCAGCCATAGACAGTCTGTAACTAATGGGCATGCCTGTGTTCCAATAAAACTTTATGAAACAGGTGGTTATTTCACCCTTTGCTGACTCCTGATATACAGCACCACATACAAAATTAAAATATTTCTGTATTTCAACTTAGATCAAAGTGATTTTATGTTTGTGGTAATGACAGTACGTACCTTACCTCAACCATCTGTTGTATTACCTTAATTGTCACAGGTTAATGAGAAAATACAGAGGCAGATCTAATACAAAAAATATTATGGCAAAGGTTTTGCAGTGGTTTAGGAGTGACTTGAATAGAGCCATGGTCCTGTAGCTTTAACATGCATCATAACTATGAGGGCTTACTAAAAACTAAAAATGTTTCTGAGTCAATAAGATGAGACCTGATAAACGTGCATTTCTAAACCACTGGTGATGCAGATGACCTAGCGACCACACTTTGAAAATTACTAAATAGAGAAAAAGTGGCCCAGAGTAAACAGTACAGGCATGCTGAACTCAAGAAAAACCACACTGTACCCTATTTGGATATTCAGAGGTCTTCTGCTGAACTGGCTCCACCCTCCTTGCCCTGCCTGCCCCCAAAAGCAGCACTATGGTAGCTGATAGCTGCTAAACTGCCAAGAACAACAATTTAGTTTCAGTGAAACACTGCCATCTGCCACACTGATTTAATATTAATTTCATTTTTATCTGTTTTATAGTTTTATGTCTATTGATAAAGCCATTTGATTTCATAATGGTATAAAATCTCTAAGTATAAAGTATAGTACAAAATTAACTGAAGAGATAACACCAAGATCTGTGAAAAATTTTTTCCGTCAAAAAGGCTTTGGTAAATTATTTAAAGCTGACAATTGTTAGTTGATTCTGCATACAAACCTGTCACGGCTGAATTATTTTATAGAAAATAAGATAAACAATACATTTCTAGCCTTCTGCTGTCACCAATAAAGTAATCTGGATTATATGCAACTCAAAAGACAGCCATTGTCTTACCAAAATCTCTGAACAGAATACTGGAAAGGAAAATAACACAGGGGTCTCACCATTGCTGCTGGTTTTTGCATTCTTTGCCAGCTGTGCCCGAGTAGCAGCAATCAAACTGTCATGGGCCAGCTCCTGAACCCGGAGGAACCAGGGAATGCTACTGTCTGTGCTCTCACTGGAGAGGAAATCATTCCCTGAATCCTCTGCCTCATCTTGTACAAATACCAAGTGTTCGGCCGAAGAGCCCAGACCTGGAAGAAACAAGAGGATATATGCAAGTTAACCATCAAGTAATCCCTTTGATTGACCCTGGCTCAGAAACTCCATGTCCTGAATCAGCTATTCCAGACTTTCACGTCTCACCTCAAGCTTCTGTTCTCATCCAAGATTAGGTTATCAACTCTCTACTCCCAGCTGAGAGACTAGTCTTTATCTTACCTCCTCCTGTTTCAGAGGCAAAGTATGTTTCCTAGCAACCTGGCTAACCCTTACCTCTAGGATCCAATCCTATCTTTTAGTTATCTCCTCTCCACCTTCAAACCCATTCCCCCTTAGTGGCCACCTTACAGCTTCCCTTTCAGTCTTTCAATCTGTTTAAGCTCAAGCCTCTCCCAAATTTTTCTTTTTTACAGAAAATCTCAAGTTTGACTCTAAATATCACCTTCTCACCTATTCCTTCAAAGTCGTTTCTTGAAGTTTCTTAACTTCTAACTTATGTATCTACTTTCTCATCTGCTGTCCACTCCCCACCTCTTTTAACTCTAGGCTCCATCTCTCCTACCTCAGTAACAACTGCTCTTATTAAGTTTACCAGACATACACTCCCCAGTCCTCATCTCACTGGCCCAATTTGTAATATTTGGTATGATTTACAGAAGAAATGATACTAAATGTGGCTTGCCCCACATCATTCTCATTCAGTTTTCTTGATCCCTCTCTACTGGCTCCTCCTTTTCTTCTATCACCCCCTTAAATTTTTTTTCAAGGTTCCGGATGTGCCCTCATTTCTGTTTATGCTCCAGACTACTCCTGAATCAACGAAATTCATGCTCATTGTTTGATATACCTCCCAAATGCTGGTAAGGACTAAAAACTACTTATTTCACACCACACCTCTCTAGAACTCTGGATTCCTATTTCTAACTCTCCTCCTAAGTATTCCTCTGAAATCTCAACATAAACAGGCACAAATCATTCTCCCCCCTTCCTATTCCTGTGTGCACCATCTAGCTAAACATACCACTTAACTCCCCCAAACAAGAAAATGTTAAGTCA
This sequence comes from Madoqua kirkii, assembly GCA_006408675.1. NCBI lineage: Eukaryota > Metazoa > Chordata > Mammalia > Artiodactyla > Bovidae > Madoqua > Madoqua kirkii. Next base: position 65,064 of record SJYC01054536.1, on the reverse strand, counting down.
TCTTAGAGTCTGCCTTTTTCCTCTATATGTTTAACTGATCACCAAACTACACCAATTCTTCAAAATAATAATAGCTTCTTTCCATTTTAAGTATGACTAAGTTAATTAATCCTCCCCACCCTCCTGCCTCGCCTCCAAGTTTTTCTCTTAAGCATGAATCCAGGTTAGAAAAAAATAAATACCTGCTCTTGTTAAGTTAAGAAGAATAAAAGAAGTGCTATCACTCGGCTGTAGATCTTGCAACAAGCTAGGGGACTCTGGAGTGGACAAAAACTCTGGAGACTTCTGTACAGTCTGAGCCCTCGTCTCTTCTCCGTCTGGACCCACATTCACCTGAAGGCTTCTCAACACAGCAGAGGAAGGAACCTCCTTGGAGGAGTTCGTATGATTTGGAGTATCATCTAGTAAAGGGAAAATACCACAGCTTTATGCAGCAGCTATCTCCAACGAGTTCACCATTTTGATACACGGTACCTAACACCCGTGTAACATCACTTAGAAACTAACACCCTTATAGGAGCAGATAGCATTTTGATTTTATGAATAAAATCTGCCTCAGAAAAGAACAGAGTATGAAAGGCAGCTAAAGCTCTAAAGGACATCAATCAAAATGTGAGGGGCAGACTCCTCTGGAGGTTGGCAGTAACTAATAAAAAACCATCCACATTTGGACATTATAGAGCTTTGTCTTTTTGAGGCAAGTAAATATTAACTCAAGAATAGGATTTAAATTTTCAACTGTTTTTCTTGGGAAAAGATGCCACTCTTAAATTTTTATAACATGTATTTGAGAGGTCTAGTGAGTCATTAAGGGAAAAATCACAGCCTACAACACAATTGAAACTGCAGAACCATCAACATGTTTCATGAGGGTTCTGGATTTATACCAGATGTAAAGAAATTAATTCAGAAGACTTGCTTCTAGAGCTTTATTCTAGGGGAGGGGATGAATTTCCAAAGAGTCTAATTGCAACATAATGCAGAACTACACTACTGTGCTAAAGCATCCAGTGTTTTCAGGGGTTTCATTCATCTTCACAGAATGCAGGTTACACTTTTCTCTTTTTTGAAGGAATAAAGTAGAAGCCAAGGCACAGCACTGCCACTCTGAAGCCTAATGAAGCTGCACAGCAAAGTAAATGAACCTAATGCCACTGAATCGGTTAAATGGCAAGTTTTATTCTATAAAAGCCTGTTCTTAAATACTATTCATAGCAGCACGGTTTGTCATAATATGATGCTGGAAAATAGCTACATATTCATCAACAGTGGCATGGATCAATAAGTTATGGTATACTCAGAACAGTATACAGCAATGGAACCAAACAAACCACAGCTATACACAAGGATGAATCTCACAAATATAGACTAAAAGAAGAAAGGTACAACAGGTACATTCATATGATTCCACTCATTTAAAGTCCACTTGACTATTAGCAAGGAAAGTATTATTTTTAGATGCAATGAATTCTTTATTTTCTGGAATGAGACTTGGGGGATTAAACTTAGAAAGTGAAGTGAAGTGAAAGTCGCTCAGTTGTGTCCAGCTCTGCGACCCGACGGACTGCACAGTCCATGGGATTCTCTAGGGCAGAATACTGGAGTGTGTAGCCTTTCCCTTCTCCAGGACTTAAAAAACAAAGAGTTAATTGTTAAAAAATTGAGGACAGTGCTGACATATGGAAGAACAGAGGTTTTCTTTATCAAGGAGAAACCCATGGAGGCCTGAAACCTGGCAATGTTCTCCTTCTTGACTGGGTGGTGGGTATCTCCTTCCTTAATAACTCTTCAAAATGTATATCCATATAGTTTTGTGCTTTTCTGTGTCTAGCACATATCCCAACTAAAAATATGTAGGTTACATATCCACACATATTTAGGAGGGAGGGGAATGAGGTTAGCGAGGTATGTACAGATATGTTTGTGTTTCTAATAATATGTTTCATGAGCTGGGAGGTGAGTACTTGGGTTTTCCTTTACTATTATCTATATCTGGCTGTCTAAAATATTTTAAATCAAAGTTAAAACTAAAAGAAGGTAATGTAGAAAAGAATATGGATGCTCTTGTTTCTGTTTTCACCTCGTTACTGTTAAAAAGTATTTATCCAATAAATTAAAATTAGGAGAGAAAATTTAGGGGGGAAATCCTCATGAAGATCAACACTTATTAGCACATGGAAATTTTCATATATTGAAAATCCACAATTTGGAAAGACTACCAACATATCAGTAGAAAAATGGGAGTTGAGAGACGGAAGATGTGGGAAAGATAGGAGCTAGACAGAAACACTTTAAATCAACACTGGTTAAATATATCTGCCCTTAAGTCATTTCAAAAATCAGAGAGGAAAAAAAAAAATCAAAGAGAAAAGAACACCACTAGAGGACAGTAACCAAAAGATTTTATAACAAATAAGTTATCACAACAGATGACCTTCACCTGATTTAACATTAATATTTCAATTTCCAGAAAATAAAGAATTCATTGCATCCAAAAATAATACTTTCCTTGCTGGTAGTCAAGTGATGGGATCTCCTTCTTTTCATACAAAGCTAATCTCACTACCCGTGCTCAGCATGCTACTACTTCCTCCTACCTCTCCTGGAGCCCCCTTATCAATTACCCACTCTTTCTGTTCACGGCTTCTCTAATGGACTCTTCCCCCTTAACACAAAACCATCCTCTAATATTTCAAATCTTAAAAGTTAACTCTTTAACCTACTTTATGTCCTTCTCTTTTTCCTTCCCATAGCAAGACAACCTTTAGAAAGTATACTTCCTCAACTAGACTCATCCTTGCAGTGATATCTTAACCTGCTACAGCCTGGCTTTCCATTCCCTCTCCAAGGAACATGTCCTGCCTAGGGCAATAATGACTTTATTGATCCTATGGCACTGGTGGTGGTTTAGTCCAACTCTTGCAACTCCATGGACTGTAGCCTGCCAGGCTCCTCTGTCCATGTAATTCTCCAGGCAAGAATATAGGAGTGGGTTGCCATTTCCTTCTCCAGGGTATGTTCCCAACCCAGGAATTGAACCCAGGCCTTCTGTACTACAGGTAGATTCTTTACCAACTGAGCTATGAGAGAAGCCTATCTTATTGGGATGGTCCCTATATCACTAGCCTCTTAGAAGCATTTGTCATCTTGACCATACCCTTGGGTTCTATGCCTGCACTTCATGCCAGTATCCCTCCTACTGCTCTAGCCTCTCTTTATTCCCACCTTCACAGGATCTCCTGCCTCACCCTGTACCTTGAATAGGTACCTTAAGTTCCATGCGGTTCTGTCTTGGCCTCCTTTTCTTCTCACTCTCACTCTATGGGTGTTCATATCTGTTCTTATGACTTAAACTATCGGTGCAGGTAATTGACAGCCCAGTGGTTAGGACACCATTCTCTCAATGCTGAGGACCCAGGTTCAATTCCTGGTTGGGAACTAAGATACCACAGGCTGCACTGCACAGCCAAAAAATTAAACAAATAAACTACCAATGCACTTAGGACTCCCGTGGTTGCCTTTCACCATGATTCCTAATTTTTATAGTTTCTACAGTTTACAGTCAGTTATAAAGTCAGTTATCCCATTCCACCAGTACCACAGAGCAGGCTAAGTTCTTCTAAGTCTCGTTTATCTTATCTTTGATGGCACTAATTTTTACCTGGTAACATTAGTCGACTGCATTCTGAGGCTTCAGTCACTGGAAGTAGGGACAAGCAAGTTATGTCTTTAGCTTCTGATTCTACTAACCCCTGTCCTAGGGGGATGGACGTATTCTGAACAAACTGTACCAGGAGCTGGAGGGGAAGGGGGGGATGTGGAGACAACAAATAATACAGGTTGTCAGAAATATATCTAAACTTCTGAATTTACCAAAAGGAGATTATGTATCGATAATTAAGTCTTGATTGCTCACTACTATCTGCCTATTCACAGAAAAGCCAGATTAACTACAAAATATTATGTTATTTTTATCAAATGTTCTATTCTAGACAAAAATTGAATGATATGGAAAGTAATAACCTTTCACAAAACAGAGAAATGATAAAAATAATTATAATTATAAATGGTGGCTATTACAAATTCAACTGCAACAATGTGTATGATTATAATATACCTTATAGAGCACTTTTCTGTGTATTGGCTCTTTTAATCCTCACTGAACTCAGTAAAATTGCATGTATTTTAAAGGTAAGAAATCAAGATGAAGACACTAAGTCACTAGTCCAAGATCACATTCATACTTAGGTAACATGATTCCAAATTTAGTTATCTTTCTACTAAACAACACAAACATTCTAAAATTAGAATGAGAAAAATGAATAAAAATTATGTTTAAATCCCTTAATAACATTTAAAAAGAAAACTTATTCATATATACAATTATATAATCAATATAATTATATTTACACAAAATTAACATGGTTTGTGGTAGTAAAGATTTACATATGTGTACATATATATGCCATATAAAAAATAAATTGTCATTATATTATCTAAATATATAATAATTTACACTTATTTAAATAACAAATGTGAAAGTGAAAGCCTCCCAGCCATGTCCAACTCTTTGCAACCCCGTGGACTATACAGTCCATGGGATTCTCTAGGCCAGAATACTGGAGTGGGTAGCCTTTCCCTTCTCCAGGGAATCTTCCCAACCCAGGGATCAAACCCAGGTCTTCCGCATTGCAGGCAGGTTCTTTCCCAGCTGAACCACAAGGGAAGCCCCAAAACTAACAAATATAAAAAGTCATAAAAGGTAAGAACTGAAGTTTTAAATTTTTGAGAAAGTAATTAGTAATAGAAAAATAACAAACTAGTATTTACAACCAAAACCATATGACCAGACTTCCCTGGTGGTCCAGTGGTTAAGAATCCGCCTTCCAATGCAGGGGATTTGGGTTCTGTTCCTGGTCAAGGAACTAAAATTTCAAAAGCCATGAAGCAGCTAAGTCCACATGTCACAACTAGAGAAGCTCACGCGCTGCAACTATGACCCACTGCAGCCAAAATTTAAAAAACACACACACACACACACACACATATGACCTACAAAACTTAAAATATTTACTACCTGGCCCATTACAGTAAAAGTTTGCTGACTCTTGAACTAAGAACAAACTCCTTAACACAGCCCACCAAAAGAAAAAGAAACCAGCTGTCTGGGCTCACCTCTGGTTTGGATTCTAACTCATCTGATAACATTGATCCAGCTTCCAAATTCTGTAGCTGTTCAGGGGACAGGTTAAAATTTTAATTCAGAGTCAATGACACCTTCCTGTTGTGCTCATATTCCTCTAGGAAGTGATATGCTTTTTCTGTAAGATGCTGTACTGGCTGGGTAATCAATGTCGCCTAAAAAAGAAAAAACAAGAGAGAAAGACTTCAGAGCAGCAGGAAAATGTAGCTAAAAAAGCAAACCACTTCTTTATATAGCCCCAAATCACAACAGCAAGTAAAGAATTCAGTCCCAAACACTTGTTTTAAAATAGAACAAGCCCAACATGTATCAAAACCCATAGAAAGTCATACTTCAACATAGAATTTCTACTAAGAATCAGAAGAACACAGACAACAGACTTGTGGTTGCCAAGGGGGAAGTAGGTAGGGAAGAAATGGATTAGGATTAGCAGATGCAAATGATTATATATAGAATGGATAAACAACAAAGTCCTACTGTGTAGCACAAAACTATATTCAATATCCTGTAATAAACCACAATGGAAAAGAATATGAACACATGTATATATATATATATATATATATATACACATATATATAACGAGTCATTATGCTGTACAGCAGAAACACAACACTGTAAATCAACTATACTTCAATAAAATAAATTTTAAAATAAAAAATAAGTGAAGGTTTTAAATATGGAAAAAGCTGTATGCCCAAAGAATTTCACCTTATCATCTATGATAATAAATAACACTATAAGCAACATATAAATACACATATATATTCATTTAAGTAATGGCTGATTATGGTATGACACTGTCACTTAAAAAGTTATGAAAACAAAGCAATAACAAAAAATGTTAATGACATTAAATTATAAAAACAAAATACAAAATGATACATTCACTGTCATTAAAACCAGTTATGACATGCACAGGAAAAAGTAAAAGTTCACACAGCCATGATAGTCGCTGTACTAGGTGGGTGGTGGTAGGCTGGTATAACGTTTTTCTTAATTTCTCAATTTTGTATAAAAGATAGTTATACGGTCAAAATTTGAACAGTGTTTACCAAAAAAACAGAACTCATGAAGCTGTTTCCCTCACTTATATTCTTACTTTCTTCATGACTATCTTCAGTGTGTGTTTGGATTTCTTTTTGTTTTTTATGTGTATTTATCTATTATAGATTTTTGGTGTGCAATTATCATGAGGTTTATTTTGTTTTCATTTTGCTTTTTGGCTGTGCTGGGTCTTTGCTGCAGTGTGCAAGCTCTTCGTTGCAGCGCACAGCCTTCTCTAGTTGTAGCACGTGGCTTAGCTGTGTCATGGCTTGTGGGATCTCAGTTCTTGGACCAGTGATCAAATCTGCATCCTCTGCTTTGGAAGGCAGATTCTCAACCACCTGAACACCAAGAAAGTCCCTATCATGAGGTTTTGGTATAGTAGTCTCTCTCTCTCTCTCTATATATATATACACACACAAACACACGATTGCTTTAAGTTGTTATCTTGATTTCAAATGCATTTTAGATATCCTGCATTTTTACTCTCCTCCTCTCACGATTACTGGTTTTGATATCATATTTTACATCTAATTGTTTTGTGTATCCTTTAACTGCTTATTGTGGATACAGATGATTTCTTTTTTAACTACTAGTTACTAGTCTGTGTGTAGATGATTTCCTACCATTAATGGATGTGTGCCTTTACCAGTGAACTTTCGTATTTCATAATTTCCTTTTTTCTAGTTGTGGCCCTTTCTTTTCCACCTAGAGAAGTTTCTTTAGCGTTTGGTGTAAACTGGTTTGGTGGTGATGAATCACTTTAGCTTTTGCTTGCCTATAAAGTTTGATTTCTCCATCAAATCTGAACAAGAACCTTGCTGAGTAGAGGATTCTTGTTTGCAGTTTCTTCCTTTTTTCACTTACTGTTTATCATGCCACTCCCTTCCGGCCAGCAGAGCTTCTACTGAAAAATCATTTGTATGTTATTTGTTGCTTAGCCCTTGTTGCTTTTAATATTTTGTTTATCTTTACTTTTTCTTATTTGATTACTATATGTCTTGGCATCTTCCTCCTTGGGTTAATTCTGTATGAGATTCTTTGCACTTCCTGGACTTGGGTAACTGCTTCCTTTCCCGTTAGGAAGTTTTCAGCTATTATCTCTTCAGATATTTTCTCAGGCTCTTTCTCTCTTCTCCTTCTGGGACCCCTATAATGGGAAGGTTAGTGTGTCAGATGTCCCAAAGGTCTCTTAAAACAAACCTCATTTTTTTTTCACTCTTTTTTTTCTGTTCTGCAGCAGTGATTTCCACCACTCTTTCTTCCAGCTCCCTGATCCATCCCGCCTCATTTATTCTGCTACAGATTTCCTTCTAGTGTATTTTTCATTTCAGTTACTGTCTTCTACAACTCTGTCTGGCTGGTCTTTATATTTTCTAACTCTGTTAAAAACACCTTGTAACTTCTCACTCTGTGCATCTGTTCTTTCCCTGAGGTCTTGCATTATCTTTACAGTCATTACTCTAAACTCTTTCTTGGGCAGACTGCTTCCTTTCTCCACTTCACTTAGTTGATGTTTGGGGGTTTCATCTTGTTCCTCTGTCTGGAACATAATTTTTGCCATCTCATTTTGTCTAAATTTCTGTTTGAATTTTTGTGTACGTGGTAGGTTAGTTGTTTCTCAGCCTTGGAGAAGTGGCCCTTTGCAAGGTATGTCCTCTGTGTCCCAGCAGTACACTCTCCTCTTGTCACCCAAGGGCCAGCACCCATCTGGTCCCAGGGTAGGTTCTGATAAGTATTTGCAGACTCCGTTTCACAGACTGCGGCACTGTAGTTTTCTTGCTTCTGGTGTCACCCTGCTTATTTAACTTATATGCAGAGTACATCACGAGAAACACTGGACTGGAAGAGGCACAAGCTGGAATCAAGATTGCCAGGAGAAATATCAATAACCTCAGATATGCATATGACACCACCCTTATGGCAGAAAGTGAAGAGGAACTAAAAACCCTCTTGAAAGTGAAAGTGGACAGTGAAAAAGTTGGCTTAAAGCTCAACATTCAGAAAACGAAGCTCATGGCATCCGGTCCCATCACTTCATGGGAAATAGATGGGGAAACAGTGGAAACAGTGTCAGACTTTATTTTGGGGGGCTCCAAAATCACTGCAGATGGTGACTGCAGCCATGAAATTAAAAGATGCTTACTCCTTGGAAGAAAACTTATGACCAACCTAGATAGTATATTCAAAAGCAGAGACATTACTTTCCAAAATAACGACTGTCTAGTCAAGGCTATGGTTTTTCCTGTGGTCATGTATGGATGTGAGAGTTGGACTGTGAAGAAGGCTGAGTGCCAAAGAATTGATGCTTTTGAACTGTGGTGTTGGAGAAGACTCTTGAGAGTTCCTTGGACTGCAAAGAGATCCAACCAGTCCATTCTGAAGGAGATCAACCCTGGGATTTCTTTGGAAGGACTGATGCTAAAGCTGAAACTCCAGTACTTTGGCCACCGCATGAGAAGAGTTGACTCATTGGAAAAGACTCTGATGCTGGGAGGGATTGGGGGCAGGAGGAGAAGGGGATGACAGAGGATGAGATGGCTGGATGGCATCACTGACTCCATGAATGTGAGTCTGAGTGAACTCCAGGAGTTGGTGATGGACCGGGAGGCCTGGCGTGCTGCGATTCATGGGGTCGAAAAGAGTCGGACACGACTGCGAGACTAAACTGAACTCAGGTCAGGAAGCAACAGTTAGAACTGGACATGGAACAAGACTGGTTCCAAATTGGGAAAGGAGTACGTCAAGGCTGCTTATTTAACTTCTATGCAGAGTACATCACGCCAAATGCCAGGCTGGATGAAGCACAAGCTGGAATCAAGATTGCCGGGAGAAATATCAATAACCTCATATGTGCAGATATACGGATGACACTACCCTTATAGCAGAAAGTGAAGAAGACCTAAAGAGCCTCTTGATGAAAGTGAAAGAGGAGAGTGAAAAAGTTGGCACTTAGTAAGTATTCAATAAATATCTGTTGAACACATACACAGACATAAATGACATCCTCAGGGCAGTGCCACAGTCCTCCCAGCACAGACACCCTGGAGAGGTGTGTATGATGTGTGGGGCACAGGGAAAAGGGAGACAGGAACCCAAAAGGGGAGAGGGTGTGCCTGCCCCTTGCCCCCACCTCTGAGGTGCCGCTGCCCCTCCTTCAGCCAGGCCTCACTTCCTGGCTTCCCTCTCCTGCAGGCTCCACACCCACAGGGCGGAGGGGGCCCCGGGCAGGGGAAGCAGAAGCAGAATCAGGACCCAGGAAGGTCTGGACAGGGCCGCAGCCTGGAAGTAAGAGCGCAGATTAAACTAGGGGCTGACGATTTTGCTGGCAACCCTAGCCTTCCTTTCTGACCTCTGGGTGGGGGTCCAGCTACTCACCAAAAGGATTTGGTGGACTCCAAAGAATTTCTAGGCGGCTCATAGACAGGAAGCAAGTGGGCAGAGAAAGCCAGGGCCTGGGAACAAAGCTGGGAGGCTTTGTGGTTCCTACCATTTCCTTCCAGCGTATTCCACGGTCAGTTCCATTTCTCTCCACCAGTGGCAGTGCTAGCCAAGGGCTCTGATTTTAGGGCAGATTTTTTTTCCAAGGGCGTGGGGATGCTTCCTCCACTGTTCGTCCTCTCACCGAGAATCACGAGTCTGGTATTCACCCAGGAGTGGAATCGTTGGGTGGTGAGGTTGGCTGATGGGCAATTTTTAAAGAAACGGCCACACTGCACTGTTTGGCACTGATAAATCCTTGCTGACTACCTACCGTGTAGACAGCCCTGATTATTCTAAGGGCTGGTCTCCGGCCTGGCAGCCCCCTTGTCTCTGAGACTTCCACGTGTCAGGTAACAGCTGAGCACAGGCTAGGGGTCTCGGGGCCCCAACAGCAGACATCGAGGCTGAGCTGCCTAGCAGAGTTTCAGATTGGCTGGATTTCCAGTGGCTTCCTATTTCTGCTCAGTGGCAGGCTGGTGTGAACCCTAGGCAAGACCCCAGCTCTCTTAGCTGTGTGATGGGGACTGACATACCTGTCCAGAAACTTCTCGGAGCACTTGAGGCATCTTAGGAGATGACCCGGGAACAGCCCTTTGTAATGATGAGGGTCTGGGCAAACTGATGATTGATTGCCAGTGAATGGACCCTGGCGGGAGGAGGGAGAGTCTGTGGGGAGCTTCACGGTGAGGGAGGAGGGGCAGAGTCCTCAGCCCCTCTGACCTCTAGTACTGGGAGCGCCCCTCCTGGCTTTGAGGATGCCACTCTTGACTTTGTGGGCTCACCCCTCCTGCAGTACCAGTTATAGCCAGCAGGGGCCGCCTCAGCGGACACCCTCCTCTTACAGGGCCTGTCTCTGTTCAGTAGCTAAGTCCAGTCGGACTCTGTGACCCCATGGATTGCAGCATTTCAGACTCCTCTGTCCCTCACCATCTCCTGGAGTTTGCTCAGTTTCATGTTTATTGAGTTGATGATACTATATAATCATCTCATCTTCTGCCTCCCCTTTCTCCGTTTGCCTTCAGTCTTTCCCAGCATCAGGGTCTTTTCCAGCGAGTCAGTTCTTCGCATCAGGTGGCCAAAGTATTGGAGCTTCAGCTTCAACATCAGTCCTTCCAATGAATATTCAAGGTTGATCTCCTTTAGGAGTGACTGGTTTGATCTCCTTGCAGTCTAAGGGACTCTCAAGAGTCTTCTCCAGCACTGCAATTTGAAGGCATCAATTCTTGGGTACTCAGCCTTCTTTATGGTCCAACTCTCACATCCATACAAAACTACTGGAAAAACCATAGCTTTGACTATATGGACCTTTGCCAGCAAAGTGGGGTCTCTGCTTTTTAATACACTGTCTAGGTTTGTCATAGCTTTCCTTCCAAGGAGCAAGCATCTTTTTTTTTTTTTCCCCTGGCTGCAGTCATGGTCCTCAGTGATTTTGGAGCCCAAGAAAATAAAATCTGTCACTCCTTCCACTTTTCCCCCTTCTATTTGCCATGAAGTGATGGGACCGGATGCCATGATCTTAGTTTTTTGAACAGTTGAGTTTTAATCCAGCTTTTTCACTCTCTTCTTTCACCATCATCTAGAGGCTCTTTAGCTCCTCTTCACTTTCTGCCATTAGAGTGGTATCATCTGCATAGGTGGGGTTGTTGGTATTTCTCCTGGCAATCTCGATTTTGGCTTGTGATTCATCCAGCCCGGCATTTCACATGATGTACTCTGCACTGAAGTTAAATAAGCAGGGTGACAATATACAGCTTTATGGTACTCCTTTCCCAATTTGTAACCAGCTCATTGCCCCTTGTCCCATTCTAACTGTTGCTTCTTGACCTTCATACAGGTTTCTCAGGAGACAGGTAAGGTGGTCTGGTATTCCCTCTCTTTTAGAATCTTCCAGTTTGATGTGCAGTCAAAGGCTTTAACATAATAGTCAATGAAGCAGAAGTTTTACTGGAACTCTCTTGCTTTTTCTATGATCCAATGGATGTTGGCGATTTGATCTCTGGTTCCTTTGCCTTTTCTAATCCAGTTTGTAAATCTGAAAGTTCTTGGTTCACCTACTGCTCAAGTTCATGGACCTAACATTCCAAGCTCCTATGCAATATTGTTCTTTATGGCATCGGACCTTACTTTCACCACCAGACACACCTACAAATGAACGTCATTTCTGCTTTGCCCCAGCCACATCATGCTTTCTGGAGCTATTAGTAATTGCCCTCTGTTCTTTCCCAGTAGCATATTGGACACATTCCAACCTGGAGGGGCAGGTGTATCTTCTGTTGTCATATATTTTTGCCTTTTCATACTGTCATGGGGTTCTTGCAGCAAGAATACTACAGTGGTTTGCCATTCCCTCCTCCAGTGGACCACTTTTGTCAGAACTCTTCACAATGACTCGTTCGTCTTGGGTGGCCCTGCATGGCATAGCTCATAGCTTCTCCAAGTAATGCAAGCCCCTTTGCCAGGAGAAGGTTGCGATCCATGAAGGGGCCAGCCAATGTCTTCCCAAAACAAATATTTACAACAGCCTTGCAGCCAGGCAGGTGTCCTGGAGGGAAGGATGCAGTCTCCATCGTGGGGTGGCCTCCACTTCACACTCAGGCAACCAGTCAGCAACTATCCACGAGCCCCTACTAGCATCAGTGAGATGGGGAAGATGTTAGTAGCAACTGAGTGCTCAGAGGGGCCACGGCCTGGGGAAGGATTGTGGAGGCTGCACGATATGGCGGATGAGGCACCCGCTCTCCAGCCAGACAGCTGGGGCCACAGCCTGGCCTTTGACTTCTGATTCTGAGCAAGTTGCTTCACCGCCTTGAGCCTCAGTTTCCCCATTTGTAAAATGAGAATGATTACCATAAGTAGAATGTTTTCAAGAAGTTGCCACGAGGATCAGCAAGTTAATGCAGTACTGGACTTAGAACAGTAGTGTTTGTTATTAATAAATAAATAAACCGGAGGTGGGACTTCCCTGGTGGCTCAGTGGTTAAGAATCTGCTCGCCAGTACAGGGGACATTAATTTGATCTCTGGTCCAGGAAGATTCCACATGCCGCAGGGCAGCTAAGCCCGCGCCACAACTATCGAGCCTGTGCTCTAGAGCTCCAGCTCTGCAACCAAAGAGGCCAGCGTGACGAGAAGCCTGAGCACCGCGACAGAGAGGAGCCCGAGCTCGCTGCAACTCGAGGAAGCCACTCACAGCAGCAAAGACCCATCACAGCCAAAGAATAAAATTAGGAAAAATAAAAATCACTCAAACAAAATCCCTGGGCAGTGTGTGATGGGAGGGAAGGCCACCCCACCAGGCCCTGGATGTGAGAGGTCCTGAAGAGGAGGCCATACTGAAGGGAAAAAGTTAAATTTTAAAAAGTTTTCTTTGTCCTGTTAAAACCCCAGAGGCAGGCCATACCTCATGGAAAATAGCCTGCCCCTTATCTGATGACTCATGGTCTCCTGATCTTTGCAGAAGCCCCCCACCCAGAATGGTTATTTTTCTGTTAACCCTTCCTGGAGGCTGTTTTTTCCTGAGAATTGGCCAACCACCACGGGGTGGTCAGTCGGCCGTTTAGACTTAACTTGCAGACCTATCCCTGTAAAGGTCAAGCCTTGCCCACCAATCAAACGTCCCCACCCCACCTTTACCTGCCTATGGCCCCCTATCACATTATTCCCAGTATCCTAACCCTACTCCCGCCTGCTTGTGATTTTTCTGTATAAAAATCCTTTTCGACCAGTGTTCGGGGTTCACTCCTCCCAAGGAGTTCAAACCCTGGCACGCCGGCTTAATAAAATCCTCTTGCGGTTTGCATCGAATTCCTGGTCTTGGTGGTCTGTGAGACGTTGGTTCCGGTGATTAGGCCTTCTCGGGGTCTAACAATACCATCTCAGCCTGCTGGCACTGGGCAGCCTAAAGTCCCCAGCCTCTCCAGTAATTTTCCAGATGGGCTGAGGCTCAAGGCCTGATTTCCCTGATAAGATACCATAACTATCTCTTGTATAGGAATGTGGTTTATCAAAAAGGTGCTCTTGGCTCCAGCTCACCCAAGGCAAACAGCCAGCCCTACAGGCGGGGTCAGGGTGGGGGTTGGAGAGAAAGGCGGCCTCTGACTCCAGCCCTAAGCCAGGATCCCTCCGACTAGGCCAGCAGGACCATCAGCCATGAACTCACTATGATTGCTCCTGACTTCTCACCAGTTTGCCTTTGACCTTAAAGATAGTTTCTAGAGAGCCTGGCAGAGGAGCTTGATGTGGAAGAGATGGTCCAGAGTCATAGCAACACCTTCTGAAGTCAACCGAGGCCAAGCAGCTGTCACCAGGCCAAAATCATGGCACACTGGGGGTGGCAGTGACCCACAGACCAGCGCATCCTGGTTTTCCATTCTACACATGGGGACACAAAGGCCTGGGGAGAGAAAGAGAGGTAAGACTAACACAGGAGACAGAATCCGTCTCCAAACACCCACCCTTTCCCCTCTCACCCCCAGTCAAACTGCCCAGCCAACAGCACCACTGTCCCCAGGGAAATGCATGGGGCATATCCACCCCTTCAGCTGAGTTCCAAGTAGTCGATGATCGGAGGGCTTGCCTGGTGGTCCAGGGGCTAAGACTCCAAGTTCCCAACTCAGGGGGCCCAGGTTCAACTCCTGGTCAGATCCCACATGCTGCAACCAAGACCTGGAGCAGCCAAATAAATAAATTTGAAATAAATATTGAAAACAAAACCAAAGCAGAGTAGCCACTGCTGATGGCCTTGGTCTAGGTTCTTGGGAGGGCCTTAGCCTGGAAGTCAAGGGCCAGGATACCCACAAGCCTCCGAACTCACCTAGGGCCTGTCACCTACAGTGGGGTCTACAGAACCACCCTGTTAGAAAGGCTGAATCCCACATCTGCCCCAGCTTCTGACTCAATCTGCATCTTAATTAGATCCCCAGCAGGTTCACGTGTTGCGATCTGAGAAGTACTAGGTTAGAGTGAGCCACTTTCCCTGCCACCAGCCTCAGTTTCTCTAACAGGAATGAAAGGGGCAAAAGATCCCGGACACCTCTTGCCATCACTAACACCCTGGGAGCAAGGCCTTGGGCGTGACCCCCTGCAGGGCTCTCTGTGTCCACAGGGGTTTCTGGGCATGACCCCCTGCAGGGCTCTCTGTGTCCACAGGTGGGTCTGGGCAGTGGAATTCCAGCTCCAGCAAGGCTGGGGCGCAGTCGACACCTCTGCTTGGCCCTTCTCCCCTCGGCCAGAGACTCGGGCCTGGGGCAGCTTTGAAGGTCCTGGAATGCAGTTAATTCAATTCAGCCCACTTCACCAACACTGATTAAGCACCTCCTGTATACTGGGGTCAGTAGCAGTGAATCTCTCTCTACCCTGAGCTGTACTTTAGAATCAGCTGTGGTGCTTGTACTTTTATTATTTTGGGTTTTGTTTATTTTATTTTACTTTTTTTTTTTTTTTTTTGCCTCACTGTACAGCATGTGGGATCTTAGTTCCCTGACAAGGGATCAAATTTGTGTCTCCTTAAGTGGAAGCACAGAGTCTTAATCCCTGGAGAGCCGGGGAAGTCCCTGGGGGTGCTTTTAAACAAGGCCGATGCTGGGCTCCACCCCAGGCCACTGGAGTCAAGGTCTCTGGGGGCAGGTCTGGGTACAGGTATTCATTAACACAACTCAGGCAGTGATAATGCACAGCTGGTTGATCACAACTGGTCAGAAGTAAGAGAGAAGTCTCCTCCACGTCTGACCTCAGCCATCTCCCGAGTCCCCGCTTCCTCCGGGCCAGCCAGCTGCACCAGACTGTTGCAAACCAGAAGTCATCAGGAAATTCCCTGGATATTGAAACTCGTGACTGCGAACTCTAATTAATCATCAACGCTGTAATATGATCCTGGCCCCATGACAAGGGGACCTGCCGAATATCTTTGGGAAACCTGTGCCCTGGCCTTCTTCAGACCCAGGGACCCATGCCTGAGGAGCCCAGGCGGATGGGGTGCCAGATCTGCCCTCAGGCGGGTAAGTGCAAGCCCTGAGCTTTGTGCCTGGACCAGAAGGACAAGAAGCAGAGGGGTGCTCTGTGTTTTCTCGGGTGGAAGACTCAGGAGATAGAGGTACAGTCAGTGGAAATATTGCTCAGGAGTTTCTCATCCAGGCCGGGCTGCCCTAGGCAGTGAGCTATTATGAGGCTGGGAGGTAGTGAAAACTTCCTTTCTCTGCAAGAACCCAATAGAGGCCAAGGAACTCAGGCCACAATCCCTGCAGTGATGCAAAGACCCTTATGACCCATTTGCCTTTCAGATCCTGTTGTGCAGAGAGAAGACTAGCTGGGATGGGAAAGAGGGCAGAGTTTAGGGGGCCTGGTGGAAGACCAGGGTCCCAGCTCTGCCTTCACAGAGCTGTGGGGACCTTTCCTGCCCAGTCACTTCTCCCTGGAGGCTCAGTTTCCCTGCTGGTTACAGAGGTGCCAGAACACAGACCACAGGGTCACCAGGCTCAATGGTTCTTTGCCAGTCTCACCCGAGGTCACAACTTTGCCTTAGTGTATGGGGCACGGATTGGAGAGCTGGGTCTCTAACGACTAGAGATCTGGACCACGCATCCCTGCTCCCAGAGCCTGGACTCTGCTCTTTCCCAAGCAGAAGGACCCATGACCCTTGGCTCCATAGTAACCATAGTAACCTAGGTTCCCGGACACCAGCAGCAGGGGGCACCTGAATCCAGGGGCGGGGGCAGGGCCAAGCCACGCGGCCAATGGTGCAACAGCAGCTAGTGCTTGGATTTCCGGCAACGCTGCTGCCACGGAGGGGGTAGGCAGCGCAAGAGTGCAGGGTGAGGAGCTGGGCTGGGGCTCCCTGACTCAGCTGCACAGCCACCTCCCTGAGCTCAGTTTCCTCCGAGTGCTTCGCTGGGGGGTGGCCGGGAGTCTGTAAGGCACTTGATAGGTGCAGGAGAGGCCTGGTGACTGGAGGGGTGTTGAGGATGAAGATGAAGATCTGGGGAAGTCCTCACTGAGCCTGGTCATTTACATTCCAAGAGCCTTGCTACAACGACTCTCTGGTTGGAATCCGCCTGTCCAGAGGGCAGGACGTCCAAAAGGCTATGACTGCGCTCCCTGCTCCCCAGCCTCCCAGGGGGCCCTTGTTGCCAAGCCAGTACACAGAGTGGGGCTAGGGAAGGCAGGCGGAATAGTTGGGGAGGGTCCCCCATGGGCAACTACGCCTCAGGAGCCTCAGGATGCATAAAGTGCTCAGAACTCCCTGCCCAGCTGGCTGTGGGGACAAGCCTACCTGGAGGGCCACACTTGGCCAGTGCCTACCTCTGCCTCACCCCAACCCAGGAGCAGGCTGGACCCGGTCACCTGGGTCAAAGAACGGGAGGAGCCCTGCCAGCCAGCCTTGGAGAAGGGGGTACTATCCAGAGCCAGCCCCAAACTCAGGCACAGAGCCCCATGCAGAGCTGAGGAAGGGCCCCAGGCAGATCCGGTTCTGCCAACTGGCGGTACACAGGTGGCTCTCATTGCCACTCAACCTTGACCTTTTGCTGTGAACAACTAAGCCATATAGGACCTCGCGTGTGGAAGGGCTGACCCCCAAGGAGCCCTGTGTGCCTTGCGAGGGGCCACACTCAGGCCACTGCTGAGACAGTGAGTGGGGCCCGGACGGGCAGCTGGGAGAAGCAGCACAGTCCACTGGGCCCTCGTGTCCTGTGCGGCACTATGACCCCTCTCGACTTCCCTCCTCTAACTGGCGACATGAGTACATAGCTCCCACTGGCCAGTGGGAAACTCCCAAGACAGGGGTAAGCTTTGCAAACTGTTCAATTCCTGTAGAGGACTAGTTCTACTCCTCCTAGTGTCCCCAGGGGCCCCTGCCCTGCCGAGGGACTCACGCACCCAGCAATCCCATCAGTTGCATCTTTGGCTCCTGCCCCACTGCTCCCAGAGCCTGTGGAGGTCAGGGATGGGCTCGCTGTGACCTTGAGGATGTGCCTTGCTACTGCTGCTAAGTCGCTTCAGTCGTGTCCGACTCTGTGCGACCCCAGAGACGGCAGCCCACCAGGCTCCCCCGTCCCTAGGATTCTCCAGGCAAGAACACTGGAGTGGGTTGCCATATCCTTCTCCAATGCATGAAGGTGAAAAGAGAAAGTGAAGTCGCTCAGTCGTGTCTGACTCTTAGCGACCCCATGGACTGTAGCCTACCAGGCTCCCCTGCCCATGGGATTTTCCAGGCAAGAGTACTGGAGTGGGGTGCCACTGCCTTCTCCAGAGGATGTGCCTTGTACCTGACCAAACCAAACCTCCCCTCCTGGTGCC
Source organism: Madoqua kirkii (assembly GCA_006408675.1). Taxonomy (NCBI): domain Eukaryota; kingdom Metazoa; phylum Chordata; class Mammalia; order Artiodactyla; family Bovidae; genus Madoqua; species Madoqua kirkii. The sequence continues at coordinate 47,040 of SJYC01054536.1, read as the reverse complement.
TGGCTGACACCTTGCAGGCATATGAGCATCAGGGAGGAGGGCAGGGATGGAGCGTGTGCCCTCTGCATTGACTGGAAGCATGGAGTCTTAACTGCTGGACCACCAGGGAAGTTCCCTGGCTCAAGTTTTGATTGAATTCATCCATCTCTTTATATTTTCAGCCTCCCTCCTCCAACCCAGAAAAAGCAGGGTCAGGAGGGGAGGGGGAGAGAGCTAAGGCCTGGGGAGCTGGCTAAGCGCCCTTCTTGGGGCAGGAAGCTCCACCAGCTTCCTTCAGGCCTCTGGGACTGAGAGGAAGGGCTGCCCAGCAAGGAACTTTCCCGTCCCAGCTGCCAAGTGGAGGCAAGTCAGGAAGTCCCCTGCTTTCAAAGCTTCCCCAGGCCTTGGCTGGGCCCAGCCCACAATTCTGAGGGGCTGAGCTGGGACCCCTTTTCCGGGTTTCACACCCTCACTACTTTGAGAGTTACCAGGCTCTTTCTTTCTCTCCCAGGATGAGAGAAGTCACCCTCACTGGGGAGTGAGGCGGGTTCTCTGTGGCAGAGTCAGAAAGTTAGAGGGGAAAACTCAGTCGCGGCCCCCTTCCCGACCCTCCCCACCCCCGCCCACTGCAGAATTAGAGCCGACCACAAACAGCATGCCAGCCCATCTCCTCTCAGCCTGTTTCTAGATACAGACGGGCTACACATGTGTAAGCATCTGAGTGATACACGTATAAATGTATGTGTCAAGCAAAAGCAGGATCATCTGGTGACTGTTCTAAAACCTGCTCTCTTTAGATAATGGCAATAACAACCATCGCCAGGTATCCAGAACTGGTACTGTCAACAGTTTCTTTAATTTTTACAACATCCCTAAGGGAGGGAGAGGTTCCCTGGTGGCTTAAGTGGTAAAGAATCTGCCTGTAATGCAGGAAACCAGGAAGGATCCCTGGGCTGGGAAGATCCCATGGCAACCCAACTCCAGGATTCTTGGCTGGAAAATTCCATGGACAGAGGCGCCTGGCAGGCTACGGTCCATAGCTCTCAAAGAGTGGGACAGGACTCTGACTAAGCAGCAGCAAGGGAGGGAAACTGAAGCTTGGCAACGGTCAGGAGAAAACTATGATCCCAGACAGGCAAAGCGGGTTCCCCACTGGGTCTAAGAAGGTCTCTGGGGTGGGGATGGGGGGAGAGTGGTGACAGTGGCCCCAGGGACATGGGTTGGTGGAAATGCCCCTTCCCCTGGTGAGGAGGGCTCCAGGCAGCCCAGCAGCCCAGCCGGTGTGTCAAGCCGACCTGCACTGACGCCCCCGCCCCCTCCGCAGACGCCGAGGCTCCCCGAGAGGCGCTCCGCTTCCACGCCCAGGCGGTGGGCGCACAGGTGCGCCTGGATGCTCAGCGGAGCATCGCATGCAGGCGTGCCACGTTCCACGACGGCATCGTGTTCAGCCAGCGGCCGGTGCGGCCGGGGGAGCGCGTGGCGCTGCGCTTGCTGCGGCAGGAGCACGGCTGGCTGGGCGGCCTCCGCGTGGGCTTCACGCGCCTGGACCCCGCGCGCGTGCCTGCGCCCAGCCTGCCGCCCTTCTTGTGCCCGGACCTGGAGCAGCAGAGTCAGACCTGGGCGGCCATGCTGCCTGACGGCCGCGCGAGGCCGGGGGACGTGGTGCACTTCTGGGTGAACCGCAGGGGCCAGATCTTCGCGCAGGTCAACGCGGGCCCCCGGCGGCTGCTGCGCGAGGGCGTGCTCCTGGGCGCCCCGCTCTGGGCCGTGATGGACGTGTACGGGACCGCCAAGGCCATCGAGCTGCTAGGTGAGGCCAGGGCTGGGAGCCCGGGCACCGTCCCTGGGAGTGCGGGCAGGGGAGGCGGCGGCTCAGGCGGTACCTCACCCGCATACAGAGTGGGGAGAATTGTTGTTTCTTTCATATGGAGTTTTCCCATCAGCTTCTGTCGGGGTAGGAAGATTTCGCTGAGGACCAGACCCAGTCATAGGGAGGGCAACCCTGTTTTGAAGAACGAGAAGGCATGCCCAGCACCCCAAACATATGTTAGAGCAGCGGTCCCTAGCCTTTTTGGCACCAGGGACCAGCTTCGTGGGAGACAGCTTTTCCACCGGAGGGGTGAGAAAAATGGTTTCGGGATGATTCAAGCACATTACATTTCTTGTGCACTTTATTTCTATTATTATTCCATCAGCTCCACCTCAGATCATCAGGCAACAGATCCCGGAGGTTGGGGACCCCTATGTATTAGAGGGCTGGTCTCATTTACAAAAAATATATATATTCGAGGCAGGCTAAGTTTTGCAGTCAAAGTAGGAGTTTGCTGCAGACAGGGGCGGCAACAAAGGGAACGTAAGTGTGCGAGCCAGAAGTGGGCAAGAAGGCAGCCTGGCAGGGGCAAAGCTAGGTGTTCAGGCACCCAGTGGGGAAATGAGGACCACCTGAAAGGAGAGTGGATTTCAGAGGCGCAAAGGATACAGGGAGACTCATAAAAAGAAGTGCTGGCTTGCCTGGGCAGCATCCCAGGGGCCTGCACAAATATTCCAGTCCCCCCGTGTGTTTGCTTTTCAAACTGCTTGCTGCAGCTGCTGGAGCTTCACCCCTGGGGAGCCTGACTCGGTGGCCAGACGGCCCAGGCCCTGTTTTCCCACCTCCTGGGGGATTCTGTTGCACACCTGGTTTGGGGGTGGTGACTGATGCTGAAGATCTCTGCTCAGGCAGTGGGGCAGAGAGGAGCTGTTTGAAGGAAGCTTGGACTAGGATGGAAAAGCTGCAGGTCCCCAAATTCTCTGCTGGGTCCCACTGGGAAAGGGGTGGCCAGGGCTGGACCCCTGGCTTGGAGCTGCAGCACTGCAACCCAGGAAGAAAGGAGGTGGACACTCTGCTTTGGAGGCAGGGACTGGGGAGATGGGTTGAATGGAAACACCCTGACTGCTTTCCCCAGGCCCTGACTTTCCCTTTCTGCCTTAGATCCTACAGCCAACGCTTCCCCACAACCACGCCAAGGGGCCTCCATGATGCGGCTCTGCCTGGGCCCAAAGGTCAGTGGCTTCCCTGAGCACCAGGGACTCCCCAGAGCTCCAGAGCTAGGGAAGCTGGGCGAGGCCCCAGCCCTGGAACTCAGTTATGTCTTCCCAAATGCCATCAAGTCTCCCACAGGCTCTAGGTCGAAACCTAAAAGCCACGTAACAGTTTTGCCTTCTAGAACATTGGCTGACTTCATAAGTTACCGGGCACCCTCATGAACAGATGTTATTTTGTCTGTCTGCTTTTAAAAGAGAAATCCCTGTTTATAGGAAACAAACAAACAAACAAACACTTTGCCAAGCAGAAATAAAATACATATTCAAGGATAAAAAAGGAAGTGAAAAAAAAAACAAAACACCTCCCAAACTTCACATTGCCTGTTAGGTAGATTTCCTTCTGGTATTTTGTAATCATATACATATATTTGGGCGGGAGTGGAAATGGGTGTTTCCCACGTAGCGCTTGTGGTAAAGAACCTGCCTGCCAATGCGGGCGATGTTAGAAACATGCGTTTGATCCCTGGATTGGAAAGATCCCCTGGAGGAGGGCATGGCTACCCATCCCACTATTCTTGACTGGAGAATCCCGTGGACCGAGGAGCCTGGCAGGCCATAGTCCATGGGGTTGCAGAGTCAGACACCACTGAAGTGACTAAGCACAGCCCACCACACATGGGGAGTTATTTGTGCTTGTTTTCCCTTTTTCTAAATTGGAATCTTATGCTATGCAAGTATGTACCTGATATTTTCTTCCCAACCTTTTTCACTGATTGCACCATGAGCATTCTCTTATGAGGTAGTATTCTTCATACTTGGACCATTCTTCTCTGTCCTGTGGCGATATGAGTGGGCTGCCCCCTCGTGGCCCCCTAGGACCCCTGACCTGTGTTGTCCCCTTTCCCAGCCCTAGCAGGAGAAGAGTGTGCCATCTGCTTCCACCAGGTTGCCAATGCCTGCCTAGTCCCCTGCGGCCACACACACTCTGCAGCTCCTGTGCCTGGAGGGTCTTCAGAGACATGGCCAGATGCCCCGTGTGTCGCTGGGAGATCAAGGCGGTGGCCCCGGCTTGAGACCCTCACGTTCTGGGTGCTGGAGAGGGCCTCCTGGAATAGCTGCAGCACTCTGAGCCCAGGCCCTGCCGACAGAGGAGGTGCAGCTCTGCCATCCTTCTGGAGAAGAGTCGGCAATGCTGCTCAGCAGCAGGTGTGGCGGAGAGACAGCTCAAGGTCACGATGGCTACCCCTCCTCAGCAGCTTGGAGCCAGAGGAGCCAGGAGACGCCCCTTTCTGCCCACACCGGAACTGCCTACCTGGCTGGAGAAGGTGGCTAGCAATGGGCCAGCCAGGATCTCACCCTTCTGCTTAATCCAGGTTCATTGCTATGTGGCAAGGCTTTTAACTAGCCTTGGGGTTCAGCCACCATGGACCTAGCAACCTGTGGTACACCTAAGTCCCGGGAGTTCCAAGAACCTGTGTCAGTGAGAAGGGCCTTTGCATAGAGAGGGCGGCTTGACCCCTGAGTTTATGACTGAGGAAGTCAAGATATATGCATGTGTCTGGGGAAGCCTTGCCCACCCAGGGTATTGAGGAGCCTGGACCAGATGCAGGAAGCAGCTGGGTGGAATTTTTTGATTGTAGTTGATGTACAATATTGTATAAATTGCCAATGTACTGTTTAGTCATAATTTTTAAAGGTCATACTCCATTTGTCATTATTAGAAGACTATTGGCTATATTCCCCTGTTGCGCAATGTATCCTTGTAGCTTATTTTGTATCTAGTAGTTTGTACCTCTCAATCCCCTGCCCCTAATTGCCTCTCCCCTGTTTCCTGTCCCCACTAGTAAGCCCACGTTTTGGTGTGCTCGTGAGGGGAGGGGCGCTCAGGGCCTTTCTGCTCCGTTATCTTGGCTTCTGTCTACCTGGTAGAATGTTCCCAGTCTGTAGGGGAGCCAGGTCACTTCTACAAGTCCTCTGTAGGACTCCCCTAGTCATCCAGTGGTTAAGAATCTGCCTGCCCATGCAGGGGACACCAGTTTGATCCCTGGTCTGGGAATTAAGGTCCCACACGGCCGTGGGACCACTTAGCCCTTGGACTGCGACTACTGGGACCGCATGTCCTAGAGCCCGTGAGCCACAGCTGCTGAAGCCCATGCGCCCCAGAGCCCGCGCTCCACACAAGAGAAGCTACTGCACCAAGCAGCCTCTGCACCGCAACGAGAGAGTAGCCCCAACTCACGGCAAATCGAGAAGCCCGCTCGCAGCAAAGAGCCCGTGCTCTGCAACAAAACCCCAGCGCAGCCGTAAACAAACAAGTAAACAGATAAATAGAAATTAATTAAAAACAAATCCTCTGTAAAGGGGTCTGCAGTCAGCTGCCCCACCTTCCTTGCCCAGCAGTTGTGAGATTCCAGCAAAACTGTGCATCTGAAGTCGAGTGGACCCTTTAGAGTGCAGTGTTGTTGTGCTTATTGCCTTGCAATTTCTGAGATATCAGAATAAAGCTTGTCTCTCATAGTGATTTCGTAACATATGTCCCCTTTGTTGCCATCAGCAGTAGTGAGCAGGGTTGGGAGCTGGTCAGGATGCAGGGGTGTGGGGCCATGCCTTCCTGTCCCTCACAGGCACACCCTGGGCTTGCAGTGAGAGGGACCTGGGCGCTCAGGCCTGTGGACTCTGTTCTGCGGAACAGGTGAACAGGATGAGCCTACAGATCCAGCCTTAAAGTTACAACCAGACCCTGCCCTTGCCACCTTGGACTTGTGAGGCCTTCCTGCAGTCTCTGCTCCTGAATGTAGCAGTGACTTGACCTGGAGACCCCAATCAGCAGGTGTCTGTGGTGGAAACAGGCGGGGAGGACTGTTTCTGTATCTGTTACATTGCTGGTGTTCCTGCTTTGTGGCTGGTGTGAAAGAGCATGAAAAGGGAGCTGGACCTATATGATGTCCCAAGTCATGGTGATGGGCACCTCCACAAGCCATGACCCCATGCTGCAGCCAGCCAGAGGGTCAGGACTTTGGGTGTGGAAAGTGAAATGTTAGTCGCTCACTCGTGTGCAATTCTTTGCCACCCCATGGACTGTAGCCCGCCAGGCTCCTCTGTCCATGGAATTCTCCAGGCAAGAACACTGGAGTGGGTTTCCATCCCCTTCTCCAGGCGATCTTCCTGACCTGGGTCTCCCTAGTTGCAGGCAGGTTCTTTACCGTCTGAGCCACCAGGGAAGCTCAGGTGTGGTGACCCCTGGAAGAGCTTCCGTTCTGGAGGAGAATCCCCTCTCTGCTGCCCAGGAGTTGCTCTGACCTTGGTCATGTGACTTGGATATCTGGGAGCCTCAGTTTCTTCATCTGTAACATGGAAATAAGATAATTTTGTTTGCTGATATGTTGTTAGGATAATTGGTATGAATGAAACTCGTAGCTTAAAGGAAGTACTCAGAATATGGCAACTTTCTTTCTCTGGAAAAGGCATTTTCCAGGGGAAGCAGCCAGAGGTGGCTGGCCGTCAGGGTACTGGGTATGAACTTTGATGGCTCACTGACTTTTACTGAAGGCCCCCATGTCACCCTAGTTCTACACTTCTCATACTTCTTCAGTTCAGTTCAGTCACTCAGTCGTGTCTGACTCTTTGCGACCCCATGAACCACAGCACACCAGGCCTCCCTGTCCATCACCAACTCCTAGAGTTCACCCAAACCCATGTCCATCGAGTCAGTGATGCCATCCAACCATCTCATCCTCTGTTGTGCCCTTCTCCTCCTGCCCTCAATCTTTCCCAGCATCAGAGTCTTTTCAAATGAGTCAGCTCTTCACATCAGGTGGCCAAAGTATTAGAGTTTCAGCTTCAGCATCAGTCCTTCCAATGAACACCTAGGACTGATCTCCTTGCAGTCCAGGGGAGTCTCAAGAGTCTTCTCCACACCACAATTCAAAAGCATGAATTCTTTGGTGCTCAGCTTCTTTATAGTCCAGCTCTCACATCCATACATGACTACATGGAAAACCATAGCCTTGACTAAATGGACCTTTGTGGACAAAGTAATGTCTCTGCTTTTTAATATGCTGTCTAGGTTGGTCATAACTTTCCTTCCAAGGAGTAAGTGTCTTTTAATTTCATGGCTGCAATCACCATCTGCAGTGATTTTGGAGGCCCCCAAAATAAAGTCAGCCACTATTTCCAATGTTTCTTACTCCGTGTAAAACCACTAAACTTTGGGCATATCTCTGAGACATAAGGGAGCAACCAGGAGACACCTCACCCCCTGAATCCTTATTCTGTATAAATCTTTTGATCTAGTTATTTATAAACCAAAAATAAATATTTCCTTAAGCTAGATTTCTGGAGAAGGAAATGGCACCCCACTCCAGTACTCTTGCCTGGAAAATCCCATGGACGGAGGAACCTCATAGTCTACAATCCATGGGGTCACGAAGAGTGGGACACGACTGAGCGACTAGACTAGACTTTAAGCTAGATTAAAGTCATTATTCTTGTTCATCATAAAAGACAGATTTGCTTCTTCTACTCAGGTGTAGCTATATTAGTATCAGATAAACTAGAATTTAAGGAAAAAAAAAGATTAAAGGGGATAAAGAGAGAATCCAACTAGAGATTATCGTACTAAGTGAAGTAAGTCAGAAAGAGAAAGACAAATACCATATAATATCACTTATATGTGGAACCTAAAACATGACACAAATGAGCCTATCTTTGAACAGACACAGATGTAGAGAACAGACTCGTGGTAGCTGAGGGGGTGGGGGAGGAACGGAGCAGGAGGTCGCAGTGAGCAGAGGTAAGCTTTTATATGTAGATAGATAAACAGTAGGGTACAGTGCAGAGAGCTACGTTCTACATCCAAGATAAACCACAATGGAAAGGAATATTTCATTCTAGAGTAGGATCAGATTCTTAAAAGAGAATGTGTGTATATATATACACATATAATTGAATCATTTTGTTGTACAGCAGTAATTCACACAACATTGTAAAATCAATACTTCAATTTTAAAAATTTAAAACATGATTAAAAAAGAATTATTCATAATAACACCAAAGTGGAAACAATCCAAAAGTCCAGTCAGCTGATGAATGAACAGATGTGGTCTGTCCATACGATGAGATGCTTTTTGACAATGAAAAGAAAGAATGAAGTGCTGATTCATGCAACAACATGGCTGAAGCCTGAAAACATGCTAAGAGTGGCAAGCCAGTCACAAACGGCCACATATTGCATGATTTTATTCATGTGAAATGTCCAGAATAGGAAAATCCATAGAGACAGAAAGTAGATTAGTATAGCGGCTAGAGAGAGGAGGAATGGGAGTGGCCCCTACGGGGTATGGGGTTCCCTTTAGGGTTCTAAAATTGATTTTGCTAATGGCTGCACAACTTTGACTCCAGTCCTCTTGCCTGGAGGATCCCATGGATGGAGGAGCCTGGTGGGCTGCAGTCCATGGGGTCACTAAGAGTCGGACACAACTGAGAGACTTCACTTTTACTTTTCACTTTCATGCATTGGAGAAGGAAATGGCAATCCACTCCAGTGTTCTTGCCTGGAGAATCTCAGGGACGGGGGAGTGTGGTGGGCTGCCGTCTATGGGGTCGCACAGAGTTGGACATGACTGAAGTGACTTAGCAGCAGCAGCACAACTTTGTGAATATACCAAAAACCACTGGACTGCACACTTTAAAGAGGCAGGTATATGAGTTGCATCCAATTTTTAAATTATGCAAAAAAAACACCCCACACCAAAATAGATGAGTGAAGATGTGGTAGTAGAAGAAAAGGAAGGGAATATGAGCCCTGGGAGGAAAAGCTTCAAACAGGAAATGGCTTTTAAACTGTTTTTACAGTGAGCTTGAAAGCAGACAGGAGGGGAAAGAGGCATTCCACACAGTGGGCACAGCACATGCACGTGAAGGATGCATCCAGGGGATCATGGGACGGCCACAGTGGCCAAGGCAGAGGGAGCAGGGAGCCACAGAGGAGCCCGGAGGAGGCGGGCAGCAGTGGGCGCCCTTGAGGTCTAGGCTGGCTGCAGGAAGGGGACGTGTCACCGGGCCCCTCTCACCTCAGTCAGACACATTCTGTTTGCCAGGCACCTGAGAAACAGGCCCAGGTTTCCCTTTCCTAGAAGTCCAGGATTTGCAGGTAGTGGTGATAAGGAGTCACTGGATCAAAGAAGAGGGAATGTGTAATAAATCATCATCACGAGGGTAATACAGAGTGAAAGGAAAGTAAAAGCACAACCGAGTATTGCCAGCGTTCTCTGTGCTGAAGCAAAAAACCAGCCTGGGCCGGACTGGCTATGGGGCTTTCCCAGGGACTGAGAAAAATTCCCTTGCTCATGTGACTTTCAGATGGCTTCCCGTGAGACCACGTAAGGTGTGAGATGGCAGTCTGGGTAATAACGCCTTCTCTCCAGGGACCAGGACCACCATGTCCCCTGTCTGCCCCCAGCCCCTCACACGGCCCCAGCATTATTGCCTAAGTGATACCTGCTTTCCCTGCTCCACACACACAAGCAGAGGCCTCCTGGCTGCTGGTAATCTGCTCAGGAACTTCCGCTTGGAAGCAGTCCATGAGCAAAGGCAGGGAGGGCAGTGGGGAGAATCCCTGAGTCTGTGGTTGAGTGGGGAGAACGAGGTGCCACAGTGCTCCTCCATGGACCTGCACGCCACACCTGGGTCCTGTCTTCCAGCTGCCCTGCTCCCCCTCCCCTTTGTTTGAAGGAGGAGAAAATGGGGTCCCCTTGTGAGCCTGGAGGTGGTGACTCTGATCCTCTGTGCCAGCCTGCCTGTCCCTCTTGGGTCTACTTGAAGTAAGTAAACCATGACAAATGGTAATGTCCCCATTTTACAGCTAGAAAAACTGAGGCCCAGAGACCACTCAGTAGTTCATGGTGTGGTCAGGACTAGATCCCAAACCCCTGGATCCCAGCCAAGGGACTCCTCTGCCTCAAGCTTTACCATTTATGGTTTGACATAAATGTAGATCACCTAGTAAATACCATCTCTTTATCCCCTCAAAGTTCCCAACAAAATGGGCACAGTTTGCCCAGTCCCACCCACAGGAGGCAGGGCCTGGGAGCCAGCCTTGCGTACCTGAGTGCCCACACTGGTCAGCCCACCACAACACAAGGGCCTGTGCAGCCCGCCTAGGGGCACTCCTAGAGCGTGTGGCTCTGGTGAGCAGAGGGAGCTACGCTGCTGGACACCATGGGGTGTGTCCTGCATAAGAGCTTCTCCAGGATCAGGAAACAGAACCCGCCTACCTGATACATAGAAATAAGAACAGAGACTCAGGCAAACTGAGCCGACAGAGGACTACATTCCAGATAAAGGGACGAGATCAAACCCCAGGAGAAGAACTAAGCGAGGTGGAAAACTCCCCTGACGGGCAGTGGATTGGAATCTGCCTGCCAACACATGGGACACAAGTTTGATCCCTAGTCCAGGAAGATGCCATGTGCTGTGGAGCAGCAAAGCCCTGTGCCACGACTACTGGGCCACACTCCAGAGCCTGCACGCTGCAACAGAGGCCCAGGCTCCTGAGCCCTGCTCCGCAGTGAGAGAAGCCACCGCAGGGCCCATGCCCTGCAGCAAAGGGCAGCCCTCCCTCGCCACAGCTAGAGAAAGTGCAAGTGCTCCTTACTCAGTTGTGCCCCACTCTGTGTGACCCCATGAACTGTAGCCTGCCTAGCTCGTCTGTCCATGGGATTCTCCAGGCAAGAATACTGGCGTGAGTTGCCATTCCCTTCTCCAGGGGATCTTCCCAACCCAGGGATCGAACCTGGGTCTCCTACATTGCAGGCAGATTCTTTATCATCTGAGCCATCTGGGAAGAACCACAACTAGAGGAAGCCCTTGCAAAGCAACAAAGACTCAATATAGCCAAAAATAAATAATTTTTTAAAAAGAATTCAAAATAATGATCAGAAAGATGCTCAGTGAACTTGGGAGGATGACGAGCACAGTGAGAGATTTAACAAAAAGTTATAAAGAACCAAACAGAGCTGAAGAATACAATAGCTGAAATTAAAAATACACTGGAAGGAATCAACATCAGGCCACTTGAGGCAAAGAGCTGATTCATTAGAAAAGACCCTGATGCTGGGAAAGATTGAGGGCAGGCGGAGTAGGGAGTGACAGAGGATGAGATGGTTGGATGGCATCACCCTCTTAATGGACGTGAGTTTGAGCAAGCTCTGGGAGATGGTGAAGGACAGGGAAGCCTGGTGTGCTGCAGTCCATGGGGTCACAAAGAGTTGGACATGACTGAGCAACTGAACAACAGGGAACTAGATGGCACAGCTATGACCCAGCTCAGCCAAGTAAATGAACATTAAAAGGATAAGCCACACTCCTGATGCCAGTAAAAAGGCCAACTGCACCTGACCCTCTCCCCGCTCCAGGTGAGAATCTGGCGTTCTCCCCCCTCCCCAGAGGCAGGTGGTTCCCTCTGTCACATCAGCCATGCTGTGGCCGCCTCTCTCCCACTTCCTCGAGGCACCTGATTTCTGCACAGCCAGCCCTGGGATCCCCAGTGTTGGTAAGTTCAACAACATAGTAGCAAGCTGGGTGCTGCACAGAAAGTGTGGTTTCCAGGTCCTGACAGTGAGCACATTTTCTCCCATGGGACTGAATACAGGGACCTAAGTTTATCGGCACAGGAGCTCCATCCACTAGGCAAGTATTTTTGAGCATTTCATGCTCTGGGAATGCAGCAGCCAGGGCGTGAGCCTGCAGGGGCCAGAGAAGCAGCTTTGCGGGGTGTCCGGGGGAACCTAAGTGTGGGTCTCTTATGTTTGGATTTGACCATGAACTTTAGATTCTTCAGTGTTGCTACGATCAGCATTACTGGGGTTTGGCTGACCTTAAGCTAAAACAACAGTGGTCTGTGTATCTTCCATTGAATCTTCCCAATTATTTGTTGACATTTAAGACTATTGCCAATATTCCAGTATTTGGATTTGCACTGTGGTAAGCAACTGGCTACCACTCTTGCAAGGAGCTTTCTTTGTGCAGAAACCTTTTTCTGTTTGGAAATTTGCTTACTTAGTGTGCACTTTGGAGAGAGGGTGGGGTATTTGTGATTAAAAAAAAATTATTTTAATTGAAGTGTAGTTGACTTGCAATGTTGTACCAATCTCTACTGTACAGTAGTTATACACATATAAACATTCTTTAGGGAGGGTATTTGGATCAAAGGGGGTACTTTGGGCCAAAGTCCCTTCAGCATTCCCACAATTAGCTTGTGGAACATGCCCATTCACACACCCCAAACTGTTTTTGTGATGGTGAGATATAAATTTTGGCTCCTCTTCACTTGCCTTAAGTGGAGAAGAGAGAAATTAGAACCACATCAGAAGGTCTAAAATATATGTGTGTTTACACACAAGAAAATGTCCACAAGGTATAGAATGGAATAAGAGGAAAAGTAACAAGTTGTGTTTGTATGTGCTTATATGTGTTAAAGAACTCAAACATCATGCCTTCCTGATTCCTCAGTTTCCCCAGCAGTTCTGGGGGGAAAATTTGACTGGTGTGTTCCCAGCTTGACTTTAAACAAAGGCGGTTCTCTACCTTCCTGTTTCACACTGTAAACAGTCATCCTTTTCAAGGTCTGTTCGGGGCTATATTTTCCTTCTCATTTTTGTGCTTTTTTTGTTTGTGCCTTCTTGGTTTACAGTGGCCCTGAGAATAATACCAAAGTGCCATCTAGCGCTCTTAGGCTCAGGCAGGCTGGGGTGTGCCGCCCAGGGAAAATACACCTATAATCTTCAGTCAGTTGTGAGTTAGAGTGCAGCTGGCTGGGAATCCAGTGTTAAAGAATCAACTGTGTATTAGATAAGAAGTCTCTAAACAGAAGCACACGTCAAACAAGGTTATGCATCTGTAAGCTGATGAAACGGCTGTGACCAGAGGCTCCTAGGAACCTGACGCTGAACTTTGTACAACAAGGAAGCAATTGAATATTGGCTATGACTTTAGAACTACTGAGAGTTGACTGTATTTATTGGTACAAAATATCTTTTGTAAGCATCTCTTTCAAAGGCTATAAATGTTCTATTACCAGGCACTTTGGGGAGAACTGTGCTGACCAAGGGGACAAATTCCTCTCATTTCACATCCTGTGAGCCCCCAGGTGACAGCAGCTGCCTGTGTTGAGGATGAGGTTCTGCCAAGCAGTGTGTTGGGACTAGGGCATCACTGAGGCTGTCATTTCAGAGAAAGGAAATCTATCCCACCATGAGAGATAAGGGCAGGAAGGAACGATTCCAATTAACTCTATACTTTTCTATGTTGTCCTGTCATCATGCTGTCCCCAATCCACCTTGCTGTGCCCACCTCCCCTCAGTGCACCCACATGCAGAATTTTATAGAACCTGGGCTGACAGCATCCATCCACCAGGGCAGTCCCTGGAAGTCAGATGTTGGGCAGGCTGCAGACTCTGCTGTGAGAGAGTTGGACCATAAAGAAGGCTGAACACCAAAGAATTGATGCTTTTGCACTGTGGTATTGGAGAAGACTCTTGAGATTCTCTTGGACAGCAAGATCAAACCAGTCAACCCTAAAGGAAATCAATCCCGAATATTCATTGGAAGGACTGATGCTGAAGCTCCAATCCTTCGGCCACCTGATGCAAAGAGCTGACTCGTTGGAAAAGACTGTGATGCTGAGAAAAACTGAGGGCAAGAGGAGAAGGGGATGACAGGGGATGAGATGCTTGGATGGTATCACTGACTCAGTGGACATGAGTTTGAGCAAACTCCAGGAGATGGTGAAGGACAGGGAAGCCTGGCATGTTGCAGTCCATGGGGTCACAAAGAGTCAAACACGATTTTAGTGACTGAACAACAACAAGCCAAACTCTTATTTTAGGCTCTTAAAGGTGGTGGGGGGAGTCCCCTCCAATGAAATAGGGACTACCAGCGGGCCTCTGAGACTCTGAAGATTTTGAGCTGAGCAACAGTACTGGGACTTCCAATTTTGAACAGGCCCTTTACCCTTTATGTTCTTGAGATGTCAGGGATATGCTAGGAGTCCTGACCCCAAAGCTGGGACTTGATCAGAGACCATGACTTACTTTTCAGCACAACTGGATTCAGTAGTCCTGGGATGGCCAGGCTCCTACAGGCGGTAGCAGCCACAGCCCATGTGGTTAATGAGGCTCCTGAGTTTACCCTGGGGACAGTACCTGGATATATTAACGCTTCATCAGGTACAGCCTGTGCTCAGAGGACATCACTGGTTGACTGGGGGAAGGTTGACAAGATATCAGTCCCTCCTAACGGACCCCAACATTACCTTAAACGTGTACCAAACCCTGAACCTGGCAACTTTGCTTCCAGCAGCCAGGAGGAGACTTACTACATCATTGCAGAGACAAACAAACTTACTCCAGCAGGTCCGATCTTCTAGATGAACCTCCTGACAGCCCTGAGATCAGATGGTTTACTGATGGGAGTGGTTTTGTAGAAATGGAAACCCAAAAAGTGGGATATGCCCTAGTCTAGCTGAAGTTATAGGAGCTGAAGCCCTGCCACCCCAGACATCGGCCCAGGGGGCTGAGCTAATTGCATGAATGAGAGCGTTGCAATTAGAGAAGAATAAGAAATCAAATATTTTTACCAAGTCTAAATATGGGTGTAGGGGTAGGGGAGAGGGAGGCTCATGAGGGAGCAGATATATGTATACTTATAGTTGATTCAGGGTACTGTGGCTGAGCGGCCTAAGGCACTGGGTTAAGGCTCCCTGTTGGTTCACTGGTAAAGACTGCCTGCAAATGCAGAAGAAGCAGGTTCAATCCCTGGGTTGGGAAGATCCCCTAGAGAAGGAAAGAGCTGCTGCTGTTGCTGCTAAGTCACTTCAGTCATGTCTGACTCTGTGCGACCCCATGGAGCCCACCAGGCTCCTCCATGCATGGGATTTTCCAGGCAAGAGTGCCAGAGTGGGGTGCCATTGCCTTCTCCGAAGGAAAGAGCAAACCATTCCAATATTCTTGCCTGGGAAATCCCATGGACAGAGGAGCCTGGTGAGCTACAGTCCATGGAGTCACAAAGAGAGTCAGACACGACTTAGCAACCAAACAATAAAATAACTGATTCACATTGTTGTACCACAGAACTAATACAACATTGTAAAGCAATTATACTCCATTTAAATAAATAAAATAAGTATGGATTCCATATGCTCCATGGTCATGCTGCCATTTAGAAAGAAAGAGGAATGTTAACTACTGAAAATTCTCCCGTGAAACAAAGATTTAATTCTGACCCTTTAAAAAAGAGGGCTGCTCCTGAGGCAGGCGGCAGTGACCCACTTCAGGGGCTATAGGAGGGGTGGATCTTTGGGGAGCCAAGGGAAGAACAAAGATTGAACTGCAAAGCAGGTGGCTCTACTGCAGGAGCCTGAGCAAGTTATGGCCCTAGTGATCGGCTGCCCCTGAACTCCTTCATGTGCCTCAGTAGTCCCCACAGAAAAGAAAATGCTGAGAAATGGGGTGATGAGAGAGGAAGCACAGGCTGGTCTTAGGAGGATAACAAGGCTGTAATCCCTGAGGCCAACAACAGACACTCACTAAGAGCTTGTGTGATACCACCCACTGTGGGAGGGATGCACCGTGAGACTTGATGCAAAAGGCTTTTTCAGGGAAGGGGCTTAAAAGAACAGTTAAACAAGTAACCCTTGCCTGTGATTTGCATGCCTGTATGAACCCGCAGGCCCATCCAATCCTCCCTTCATTCCTCAGGATAGTTCAGTCCAGGGGTGTAGAATCCCTCAGTGGGGCATGAGGCTGGGACCTGGGACCCTTTGCTGCAGCGCTTGCATGTGGACAAACGTCTCCTCCAGCAACAGAATCAAAGAAACTACAAGGGACTGAAGATAACTGCACCTGTGTGCAGCTGGGGCAAACTGAACGAGATACAAAAAGACCAAAATACTCAGCTGCCACTTTTGAGGTGTTGGGAGCAAAAACAGGGTCCTGTGCGTGGTCCCTGCACACAGCACCATCAAGGGGCAGCAGACCACCTAAGCCACCCTTCCAGCCACACCCACTGATCCAATCCCACCATCACCCAATTTATGAGACCAGCCAGGGTGCCTGTTACTTGTTTTCACTCCCTCCTGCAGCACAAGTCGCAGGGAAGTCTTACCTGAATTCCTCCAATGGCCTCTCCTCAATTTCTTAAGAGTCCAAGGACCCAGGTTGGTAACATTTGATAGATAAAAGGATGTCCTGCTGTCCTGGCCCTGGGCTCCTCGTCTTTGTTGCATTATAGGCTTCCCTGATGGTGCCCTGGATAAGAATCCACCTGCCAGTGCAGGGGACACAGGCTCCCTGGTCAGGGGAAATCCTGCATGCCGGAACAGCTAAGCCTGTGGGTCCCAGCTGCTGAACCCGAGCTCCAGAGCCCATGAGAAGCCTGTGCACCACAGCTAGAGAGTAGCTCCTGCTTGTTGCAACTAGAGAAAAGCCCGAGCAGCAACAAAGACCCCAGGTGGCTGTAAAAAAAGGGGCGAGCACAGCCGCCTGCCTCTCGGCTGGCTCTGGGGAAGAAAATATAAGGCATTCACACAGCGGCTGCAGACTGGCCACCCCCAGGCTGATTATGGCCCATGGACTTGTAATAGGTTTACACTAGTCCAAGCAGTGAATAAATTTGCCATCAAAACAACTGGAGAATTTTCCATGTAACCCGGGGCCTCTAGCTCTTCTTTAAAAGGTTTGGCAACAGTGGGCGCTAACTCTGGCAACAGAGTGTGGAGTTGGGCAGTGGCTGTCCCCGGAGTCCCCACGGCTCCCTACCTGAGGTCCCCACTCAGCTGCACCACCACCTGGCCCTTGTGGCATCTGGGCTTGCTGGGGCCCCAGTTATGGTAGCAGCACCCACAACTCTTAAGGAGACATCCCCTTAAGACATCCCCTTGGGCAGGGCTTTCTGAGCCGGAAGAAGGCCTCCCTGTCAGGCTGCCCCACCTGCCCAGCACTGAAGCCTGGCCCTGGCCAGAGGGTGGCAGTGTGGTGTATGGAATGACATCTGGGCCGTGGCCCTCCACGGAGGGTCCTCCACGTCTGTCCCTGGTTGGCAGGGCCCTGGGCAGCCTCATTCCCACCCAGGCTGCAGAGCAGCTTCCCCTCGGGTGAGGATACTCACTGCTGGATTTTCAGAAATGCCTTTGGGGTATAGCTGACACGCAGTTCACTGCATGTTTACACTGTGCTATTTGACAATGGGCTTTCCCAGTGACTCAGTGGAAAAGAATCTGCCTGCAATGCAGGAGACACCAGAGACGAGGTTTTGATCCCTGGGTTGGGAGGAGGAGGAAATGGCAACCCACTCCAGTATTCTTGCCTGGCAAATCCCAAGAACAGAGGAGACTGGTGGGCTACAGTCCATGGAGTCACACAAGAATCAGATACAACTTGGTGACTAAACAACAAACAACAATTTGACAAATGTTGACATCCATATATACCTATAAATCTACTACTGCAATTAAGATCATGAACACAGCAATTACTCCCCAAAGTTCCCCCCCCCCGCCTCTCCTCACCCCTCACAGGTTTATTTCCATTTTCTAAATTATTTTGTCTTCTTTCACTTGCCATAATTAGAGATTCATCCCCGTGGTTGCTTTTATAATAGCTTTTCTTTTTTTTGGCCCAGTATTTTTCCCATGTGTGAATATACCTTAATTTGCCTACTGTTCACCTGTAGATGGACATGCAAGTTGTTTGGGGCAATTACAGATGAGCTGCTCTGAGGAGGATTCACGCACAAGTCTCTGTGTGGCCGTTTGCTTTCCTCTGGAGTAAATATCGAGGAGTAGGCTCTCCTACTGTGGCTGTGTGGATCTAACTTGTAAACAAAAATGCCAAGCTGGGAGGGTCCTGAACTCACCTCTTCCCGTGAAAGTGAAGGTCGCTCAGTCGTGTCTGACTCTGCGACCCCGTGGACTATAGAGTCCGTGGAATTCTCCAGGCCAGTATACTGGAGTGGGTAGCCTATCCCTTCTCAAGTGGATTCTCCCAACCCAGGAATCACAGATTCTTTACCAACTGAGCCACCAAGGAAGCCCTCCTCCCATGGAAACACTGAATCTGTAGCTACATAAGGAACATGCTCCTATGAAAGAAACTTAACTCCTGCACATGGGATAAACAAGAAAAAAGACTCACAGCGGGGACTTCTCTGGTGGTCTAGTGGTTACGGCTGCGCTCCCACTGTAAGGGGTGCGAGTTCAATCCCTGCTCAGGGAATGAAGATCCCACTTACCTCACAGTGCAGCCAAAAAATAATTAAAAACAAAAACAAAAACCTCACATGGAAGGCTTAGACCCTATCTTGTGATAAACCCCTCCCTGCATGGCGACCCACAGGCAGAAGGAAACTCAAAATCCGGAGCTTCTCCCCTGGGAGTGAAGGGCTTGATTCCCACATCAGGCATTCCCAACTGTTAAGACCTGGTCCTGAGAGACAAGCCCCTCAGACAGCTAGCTTTAAAAGCCCACAGGACTTATTTCGCAAGCCCTGCATGGCTGCAGCCCAGAGAGACGGTTCGTAGAGGCCTCTAATTTAACACACACCTGGGGCCAGTTGAAATACACTCCAAAGACAGAGGCAGGTGGGCGCCATCTTCGCATTCTCCCTCTGCCCCACTCCAGGTGGCTCGTATCCCTTGTGGCTGAGACTCCAGAGCTCGTGTGGGACCCTAGCCCCCGCCAAGAGTCGAACCCGTGTCCCCTGCATTGTAAGGTGGATTCTTTTTTTTTTTTCTTTTCTACTTTATTTATTTGGCTGCATCGGGATCTTTCATTGTAGCTCGCAGGCTCTGGGGCATGCAGGCTCAGCAGTTGTGGCACGTGGGCTTAGCTGCTCTGAGGTATGTGGGATTCTAGTTCCCTGACCAGGGATTGAACCCATGTCCCCTACATTGGAAGGATGACTCCCAACCACTGGACCACCAGGAACGTCCCTGTAAGGTGTGTTCTTAACCATTGGACCACCAGGGAAGCCTCCTAGGGTATGGTTCTTGACTGCCTAGCTTGAGTGGCTGGTGGGGCAATATCTTTCATTTTCCATTTCTCAGGGATTACTGTCTTTTATTGTCTGCTAGCCAACATCTTGAAAAACCATTATTTTATATATTGTGTCTTTTTTTTTTTTTTTTCCAGTTGTTTCATCTAGGAGGGTAATCTAATTTAGTTCTTGTTACTCTTGGAAGCACATAAGTCTTCACTGGTTGGTTTTAATCAAGTCAACTAGACTTGAAAAGAAATCATTTCAGGTGCAAATAAATAGTCCCATTGGTCATGGAAACCTTCTGGTCTGGAAGACATGCCTCCAAAGCTCCCTTCTGCTCCATCTTCAGCTGCTGCCTCCTTGAAGTTCAGTTTCAAGAGCTCAGTGATGTCAGTGTTGGAAATTCAGAAATGAATCTGCATAATAGTCAACAATAACTAACACTGGTTTGGCTGGATTCTGTTACCAACCTGGGTCCTTGGACTCTTTAATCAATAGAAATTGATAAGAAGCCATGAGGTGGGAGGTAGATGGGCCTCTGGGCTGGACACGTGTTTGTCAAGTGGAGTAAAATTCAAGCTTTGTTCTCACTCAGACACTCCAAGGACAAAGCTGGTGGTAAAAGTTGAGCTCTGCTAAAGTTAAGAGATAAGGTCTTCTGAGGTCAAGGAAGACCTCCCTGTCTGCACATGTGCAGGAAGGCTTCTTGGGGGTCAAAAAGGGAGGGGCCCCCGCCCCATAATAAGTATGAACATGTCCCCACAGTCTCTGTGGTGGGACCCATCTTAGAAAAAGTTGCTGACGCATCTTGGGGAGGGTTCAAGGACCAGTCAGGTGTGAAGAAAGAAACAAGATAATTGCCAAAGGCAAACAAAGACCTGGGCTTCCCAGGATGCTCAGTGCTAAGAATCCTGCCAGTGCAGGAGGTGCAAGAGACACAGGGTTCGATCCCTGGGTCAGGAAGATGCCTTGAAGAAGGAAATGACAACTCACTCCAGTATTCCTGTCCGGAAAATTTCATGGACAGAGGAGCCTGGAGGACTACAGTCCAGGGGATCACAGAGTCAGACACGACTGAGCCCTCATGCATGCAGAGTCCAAGGACCCGCATGGGTAACATGAGTACCTCCGTCCCTGACGGCAGAACCACCTTCTCTTCGGAAACGTTCCACTCTCGTCTCACTCCTGCACTCCCGGGGGCTCCTCACCCCGGGGGCTCCAAAACCCAGAATGCAGCGCCCACTGCCCCCTCATCTGAATCCCTGACACCTGAGCCGTGAAGCTTTGGCTGCCCTTCCCAGACCAGCTTCCACCCAGGGTCCTGCTTCTCCTACATCTGTTCTCGGCCAGCCTCCAGCTGGCCAAGCTCCAGTCTCAGGTGTCCTCGCAGTGCAGTGCCGGACACACAGCAATGGCCTTCGTAACAACTCTGTGGAGCAACTCAGTGGGTACGTGTGCACTGGGAGGCCAGGCCCTCCTGCCATCACTGCTGGTTTAAGCCTCACACACTCTGGGGTCCCCCCTCCAAGGCCCCTGACCTCCAGCTGGACAATTGCTGTGTAGCCAGAGTGCATAGCTTAGCAAAGCTGGAGGGACCCAGGGCCCCGCTGTGTACAGTATTGCCCAGCTCAGTAGGGTACACTGCAGCAATCGGAAATAAATTGGATCACAGAAGTGCATGCCTCCCTTAAGCCTTTGGGAAGGGTCATACTTAGCAGGGAGCCTGGGGAGACTTCTGGGAATCCAGGGGTTTTCCTGGTGACATTGCTAGGGGCCCAGCTCTGAGCTTCATATTCCAGGAAAAGGTTGCCAAGGAGGAGTGCCAGGTAGTCAAAGGACTTTGACCATATCTGACACTGGGGTGAGGGTAGAGTCAGGGAGGGGAACTGGTTATAGAAAGGAAAATGTCAGGGGCTGCCCGCCACTTACCCGGGGCCTGACCTGCTTCCTCTTCACGGTCCTCTGGACCTTGGCCTTGACCTCTGCCAGGAGCTGCTGCTGCTCACCATGGATGCTGTGAGGACTCCCCTGGTGACGGCTGCCACTGCAGGGGACACAGGTTCCATCCCTGGCCTGAGAAGTTCCCACATGCCGCGAGCAGCTAAACCTCTATGTCTCAACTACTGAGACAGGGCTCTAGAGCCGCAGCTGCTGAGCCTGGGTGCTGCAACTCCTGGGGCCGCGAGCCCCGTGAGCCTCAACTGGAGGAGCCACCACCATGGGAAGCCCATGCATTGGAACTAGAAAAAACCCAAGCAAAACAACGAAGACCCAGCACAGCCAAAAAATAAAAATAAAAACAAAGAGTGCTGAAAATGGTAGGAGATGGAATTTCACTTCTGCCTAGCCTGTGCCCCCCAACAGCTCCCTTGGGTGGGAACTGTACCCACCTCCAGGGACCAACACCTCTGCTTTGGAGGTGCCTACCCAGGGGCTGTGCAGGTGGCTGGGAGGGACAAGGGTCTCTCTGTGAAGAAGGCTATGCACTCTGCTGTCTTCCCTGTGCAGACGGGGCCCTGGTCACACACCTTGTCTACGTGGGGTGGAGTTCTGATGGGCGGGTTTGCAGTGCACGAAGGGCCCAAGAGGTTCTCAAGAACCTGCACATTTTTGGCTGTTGGCGAAGTTAGAACAGAGGCAACAGAAAGGAAGTAACTCTTATTCGTGAGAGTATTATTGCATGCTCAGTCACTTGGCCATGTCCAATTCTTTGCGACCCCATGGACTGCAGCCCTCCAGGTTCCTTTGTCCGTGGGATTTTCCAGGCAAGAATACTGGAGTGGGTTGCCATTACCTTCTCCAGGGGATCTTCCCAACCTACAGATTGAACCTGAATCTCTTGCATTGGCAGGTTGATTCTTTACCACTGAGATTATCGTTAGCTAGATTCTAAAAGCAGATGAGAATAGAAAACCATAAGCCTATCTCACTGTAAACACAGATATGATGTCCTAAATAAAACACAGGTACATAACCTGTTATTCAAGGTTCTGAAATCTAAAAAGCTCTGAAACTGCAATATCTCCCATAAGTCATTTGGAGGAAGAACTTGAAGAGAGGCCAATTATACACCTTATTTTTCCCACGTAGGTTAATTTTCAGTTTGTGGCAGAAATTTTGTGATGTTTAATTACAGCGATCTTTTCTAGATTTGCGTGTTAACAGAGTATGTGGTATATCCATTATTTTCCCTTTCTGAGATCCCAAAACATTGAAAGTCTGGTTGCACTGTGCAGCCTGTGAATTTTCCTGACCAGGGATCAAACCCATGCCCCTGAGAGGGTTAATAGCCTTGGTAGGGAGACCAGAGGTCCCCAAGCAGCAGGAGGAAATGAGCTGCAAGTGGCAGACTCTTTTTCTTTTCTCTTCTAATCCTGTGTTGTCATGGTGACACCTGGTTCCACCTGAACTTCTCTCAAACCTTGAACTAACCAATGCATTTTTCTTATGGAAATGTTTTTCTTAAGCTATGTTAATGAAACTATGTATTTGCCTGGGAATCTGCCTTTTTTCAAATCAGTTCTACCTAAGACTCAAACTTTGAACTGATAATAGCTCACAACAAACTTCTTACACATGGAAATCTTCTCTTAAACTATATTAATGAAACTACCTATTTGTTTGGAAATTTGGCTTTCTTCAGGATTCATGTCAACTGTTTTATTGCCAAGGATGGCTCACCTTGTGTCAATGCTGTCTCAAAATGTGTGTTGTGGGCAAGGGCCTGGTGCAGCTCTCTCAGTTTTGAGGCAGTTCTTCATCTGATTAGCAATCTGATAACAAGCATATAACGCCTTGCTAAAAACTATCAGGGGGGCACTTTTTCTGCCCCCTGCCCCCTTCTGATGTCTATGTCAGAAGCTTTCTCTATCTCTTTTTATACTTTAATAAAACTTTGCTACACAAAAAGCTTCGAGTGATCAAGCCTCATCTCTGGCCCTGGATCAAATTCGTCTCCTCTGGAGGCCACAAATCCCGGCATGTTCTTGGCTCCTAGCAGCAAACTTTCACCCCCAGCAGTGGAAGCACAGGAGTCTTAACTAGACCACCAGAGAATTCTGGAAAAAAAAAAAAGTTCGACTTCTGAAATCAGCCCTGGAATTTCTTTGGAGGGAATGATGCTGAAGCTGAAACTCCAGTACTTTGGCCACCTGATGCGAAGAGTTGACTCATTGGAAAAGATTGATGCTGGGAGGGATTGGGGGCAGGAGAAGGGGATGACAGAGGATGAGATGGCTGGATGGCATCACTAACTCAATGGACGTGCGTCTGAGTGAACTCCAGGAGTTGGTGATGGACAGGGAGGCCTGGTGTGCTGCGATTCATGGGGTCGCAGAGTCGGACAAAACTGAGCAACTGAACTGAATTGAACTGAACACGAAAAGCTCCGAGTGATCAAGTCTCATCTCTGGCCCTGGATCAAATTCATCTCCTCTGGAGGCCACAAATCCCGGCGTGTTCTTGGCTCATAGCAGCAAACTTTCACCCCCAGCAGTGGAAGCACGGGAGTCTTAACTGGACGACCAGAGAATTCTGGAAAAAAAAAAAAGTTCAAATTCTGAAACAGTTCACCCTCACAACTTCTCATTTTAGGGTTCTGGACTGGACTGTATCTCCCTCGAGTTCATATGTTGAAGCCCTCACTGCTCATATGACTATATCTGGAGATGGGGTCCTTAGGAAGTAAGTAAGGTTAGCGAGGTTGTTAAGGATGAGATCCTAAAACAACAGAAGTGTGGGCTTTTTAGAGGAGAAGTTCTTTCTCTGTGTCTGCCTGTCTCACTCTCGCAGTGAGATTCTATTAAGTGCTGGAGTCTGCAAGCCAGGAAACTGGTCCACACGAGAGACTGACCGTGACCCTCTGCCCTCAGACTTCTAGCCCCCAGAACGCTGAGAAAATACATTTCTGTCTTTGAAGCCATCCATTGTGTGTGTTTTGTTATGGCAACCTAAGCAGACTAAAAACACATATCAAATTGCATTTATCGCAGGAATTCAAAGATAGTTTGACGTTAGACAGGCATGCCCTGTCAGTCACCCGTAACTAGACCAGGGACCTGAGCCTCAGGGAGCTGCCTCTGCCAGCCTCTCTGCACGGACAGAGAGACATGTCCCCCCAGGGCCCGCCCCTGGATGCTGGAAGTTTAAGATCAAACAGCCTCATGTGGAGAAGGAAATGGCAACCCACTCCAGTATTCCTGCCTGGAAAATCTCAGGGACAGAGGATCCTGGGCTACAGTCCATGGGGTCATAAAGAGTTGGACACAACTGAGCAATTAAACAACAGCAACAAGAAATGTCAAAATTTTCTAGTTTCTAAAATATAAAGAGAACGATTGAGAACATGTCAATGAGAAGGTTGCTATATTTTCAGAAACCCATAGAAGAAAACTATTGTCTGCAAAGTAATGAAATCAACATTGATCAGGGAAAATACATCTGTACATTTCAGTATTTCTACCCTCTTGTCCATGTATGAGAGTGATAAGTCCAGGTTCCCCGAGGAGGAGAGAGGGGTCTGGGGTTCTCAAAGAGGAGATAGGGGTCTGGAATTCTCAAGGAGGAAAGGAAAATCATCTTTTTTTTTCTCTCTACATTCCTTAGTCTTAGTCACATAAAATGTTTTTTCCTTTAAGGCCAGAACTGATGATTACACAACAACCAACTCAGTTTAAACTCAGTACTAAGGATTATATAACAACAGTGTATCCTGCTTGAGGACAGTTTTTCCTTCCTGAAAAACTTCTGACTAATTCTGATATTTTTGAATGTATATTGTGGGAATGGGTCTGGTAAAATTTTTACAACCTTGAGACCTTCTTTAGATTTATTGTAACAACTAATTAAAAAATAATTCCCTTGCTAAAGACTAGCGAGCAGGGCACTCTCCATCCCTGTTGGGGGCCAGCATGAGGAACTCCGCCCATGGCAAAGGTCATGAGGAAGGGGGCTTCGGCATACGCAAAGGCGTGACCAAGTCTCAGGGAATTCCCCTGCTCCCTAGCATCTAACCCCAAAACCAGAGTCTGTCCTGTGCTCTCACCTACGGGGCGCTCTCCCCCATAACCGTTTCTCTCCGAGAAGGAGTAAACGTGCAGCTCCAAGGCAGTAAAAATTCCTGGGCGTGACTAGAGTGTTTCAACTTACGGGACTCCTCTGAAGGTTATCTAGTTTTGTCTGTGTAGGTTCCTCCGGCCACAGCAGCCCTCCAACCTTGAGAGGCATGAGATGTTTTGACTTACTAAAGGTGAATTCTTCTGGAAAGTTAGAAATTATTAGTATAGTGGGTTGGATGGGAATTATATTGATAAAGGGTTTCTTCAATTGTTGTGTCAATAATTGCCGCTAATTCCCTGCCCTAGGTGGGACAAGGGCATCTCAGGTTAAACCTCTCTGTGGACACATGATTGTTTACTACCTCTCAACCATAAACAGCACAGAGAGTTTTGGAGTATTCTGAGAATCTTAATTAACATAGGACTTTTTCTTATTGTTGAGTCAATGCTTGCCACTAGGCCTCCATATCCTTTAGGTACCTGGGAATATATTAATCAATGGAATATAGAAAAGGAAATATAGTAGTTTTTGATGTTAGCAATATTAGACTTTCTGAGTTAATGAATTTTCTCTCTTGTAATAGATCACTGTACTTTGTTATAAATCACTGTGTCCTTGCTATGCAAAAATGTAACTTTGTCACTATCTCAAGACTGAGTAGATCTTAAGAGGAACATTGGTGAAAGGATTTTCATTTATTGGACTGATGTTTGTTGCTAAAATCTTTATATTCCCTGCAGTTGATGTTAGCAATATTAGACTTTTTGAGTTAATGAATTTTCTCTCTTGTAATAGATCACTGTACTTGGTTATAAATCACTGTGTCCTTGCTATGCAAAAATGTAACTTTGTCACTATCTTAAGACTGAGTAGGTCTTAAGAGGAACATTGGTGAAAGGATTTTCATTTGTTGGACTGATGTTTGTTGCTAAAACCTTCATATTCTCTGCCCTTATAATGAATATAATTAACATATAGGAGAAATAAGTCTTAACCTTTAAGTATATAGGAGAAATAAGGATTAACATATAGGAGAAATAAGCCTTAAACTTTAAGCATATAGGAGAAATAAATATTAACCTTTAAGATTAATCATGTTAACCTTGGGTTAAATAAATTCCTTTCTTGATTGTAACTCACTACACCCTCACCCTATAGGAATGCGACTTTATTTGGAGGGTGGTGCTTGGTTTAAGGAAAAACACCCTTGGAAAAAATAAGTTTTTTGGTTATCAGAAAGAAAGAGTTGTAAATGTCAGCAGGCAGAAATGGCTTGAAGATGATGTAAAACCCCTAAAGTTTTTTTATGTAAAACAACTGATTTTGATAAGGTCAGGACTGCTGACCCCCACGTGACTCTGTATTCACCCTATATGTAACAAAGGGTATATAAGCAAACCTAAAAATAAAGAAATCGGATCAGTTCCGGAAAGACTGATTCCCTCACGTCATTCCTTTCTGCTCCCCAATTATCTGGCTGAATTCCCATCTGGAGCATGGGTGCCCACCATGCATATGGTGCAAGTTTCTTGTCTGGAATTTTATTGGTACCCCATATAAGCCAAGTTATTTGGCCCCTTTCTCTCTCTCTTACTATTTTCTGGCCGAATTCCCATCTGGTGCATAGAACCCACCAAGCCTACTAATTCTGCCTGGGCTTCTAAGATCGGACCGGGGAAGGGGGGCCCTCAGTGCCTCCTCTCCTTCGGGAGAACGGGAAGATGCCTGCGGGCTACATAGGTGGTGACTGGCACCCTGTGTTAATCAAGTTATTCGGCCTCTTTTTCTCTGCTAAATTCCTAGTCCCTCTCTATCTGTAACTAAATAAGTTTTTCCTAGGACATTGACTCCGTCCCCACCTTCAAATCACCTTGGATCCACCGGGGCTGGACCCAGCAGTCATCTTTAGATGTGAGAGTTGGAACTGTGAAGAAAGCTGAGCACGAAAGAATTGATGCTTTTGAACTGTGGTGTTAGAGAAGACTCTCGAGAGTCCCTCGGACTTCAAGGAGATTCAACCAGTCCATCTTAAAGAAGATCAGCCCTGGGTGTTCATTGGAAGGATTGATATTGAAGCTGAACTCCAATACTTTGGCCACCTGATGCGAAGAGTTGACTCATTGAAAAGATCTTGATGCTGGGAGGGATTAGGGGCAGGAGGAGAAGGGAATGACAGAGGATGAGATGGCTGGATGGCATCACTGACTCGATGGACATGAGTTTGGGTAAACTCTTGGAGTTGGTCATGGACAGGGAGACCTGGCGAGCTGGGATTCATGGGGTCGCAAAGAGTCGGACACGACTGAATGACTGAACTGAACTGAACTAGTGAACAAAGAGTCCAGGCTTTCTATTGACTAAGTCCTGGCTAGGAAAGAAAAGGAGTATTCTTCCTGCTGGGCTCCACTATCCTCACAGGATATGTGAGCTCTCCATTCTGTTATCCTGATTCTGTTTTGCTAGGATTCTGTTCAGTAATTTTTATAATAATCAATAACATTATGCCAGAAAAGAGTGCAGGTTTTAATTTAAAAATATTGCTAAAAATACTATCATCTGAGTTTTCACTGTTGGTGGGAAAGCAAACTAGTATAGCCACTATGGAGAACAGTGTGGAGATTCCTATAGCCTTGGTTAAGCCCTCATCAATGTCCCCAAACTGAGCTTGTGTATCTGGACTCTTAATCAAGAAGAGCCTGGATAGTTGACCAATGACTTTTTTCTTAATTTTTTAGGCAAAATCATTGTTGGGCTGCTTGTTCATCCTAACATATCAAGTCAGTTGTCCTTTTTGTGAGGGACCTCTGGATTCTTAAATGGTGGAGTTTTTAAGAAGTAAACTGTCCATGTCCATATTCTGGGATCTCTTTTGCATAAGGTTTTAATCTTCATTCTGTCTTTGTTCTCTTAATGTCAATGTGTTTGGCCTCGTTATTATGGTAATAATATTTTTTTTTTCCTGAAACAACAATAAAGACATGTGTTTTTACAAGTCCAGAGTCTAATCCAGGACCATGGAAAAATACTTGAATGTGAAACTTTCTGGAAAATTCATCATTGTTCATCATGTTTATAATAAAAGTCCCTAGAATACCAAAATCACATTTCACTAATTTCCCTTTACTAGACTTTCTGGAAACCTTTCCAAATTCCATAGCATAGAGTGATTTTTCTAGTCTCTGAATCTTCTTCAGCAGTTCTTTCTCAGTTAATTATGCTGGCACGTCCCATCATTGAATATCACCTTTGGTTGTCCTGTTTCCTGGCTCTACATGTGTGATCTGTCTCTCCAGTGTGGTAGTGATGTGCCCAAGGGTGTCAGTCATCATTTATTTATCTTGTATCTGGGTATCCTATAGTGCATGTGTGCGTGCGTGTTCAGTCGTGTCTGACTCTTTGCGACTCTGTGGACTGCAGCCCACCAGGCTCCTCTGTCTATGGAATTCTCCAGGCAAGAATACTGGAGTGGGTTGCTATTTCCTTCTCCAGCAGATCTTCCCAACCAGGGATCGTGTCTCTTGCGTCTCCTGCATTGGCAGGTGGGTTCTTTAACATTGTGCCATGCCTCGTGTAGAGTCCTAGGTTAGTAATGAAGCTGAATTAAACAGGCTCGGATGTCATTTCCTTTTCTCACTGAGCAGCAAGAGACACTTCGAGGCAAGGAACCCTGAGTGGAGTTGTCAGGTGCGTGTGGTGTGCTTCCTGGGACAGTAAGAAAATTCCTCCACCCTGCCTACAGATTTCTGCCCTATCTTCCCCTCCACATTTGCACAGAGATGTCTAATAGCAATTTTCTGAGAAACTGTTAGGCTGAAAATAGAGTGAGGTGTTTTTCTTTTAAACTTCTTTATTGAGGTATGATTGACACATGAAAGGCTATAGATATGTAAAGTATGGAGCTTGTTACGTTTGGAGATAAGTATGCACCTTAGGAAACCAAAGTCACTATTAGGAACAAGGTATTTAAACTGCAGATATCTATCAGCAGAGGCAAGATAGTGGCTTACACTCACAATTCTTGCCTAGTTCTTTTCTAGAAAAAAAGAGGGGAGGGTGGAAAATGAACAGAATGTCTGAGATGAGAAAATAAGCTCAAAAGGAAAGCAATGACCTGATTTATTCTTTAACAGGTCAGCTCTGGTCTGGACTAGCAGACTGAAGAATCAGAGGATATTTCCTTGAGTTTGAATCGGATGTGGCTGAGACTCTGTTCTAGGAAATGCTTGGCCCAAATCTTAGCTCTCTTATTACAGACCATGTGACCTTAGGAAAAATACTTCATTTTTTTGGGGTCTGAGAACTCCTACTTAGCTAATGAGATTACTTCTTGGCTTATTGTGAAGATTAAACAAGTGTCTAATAAATATTAACGATCGGAGGGCCCTTTTCTTAGTTTAAACCATCCTCACTGAAGTAAGAATAAACCTGTTCTCTCAGGAATGGTGTTGGAGGTGAGGGGTGGGGCTGATGCCTGAGAGATTGCTGTTTCCTCCCTAAATGCTTACTTACTAGGGACAGTGGTTCTCTAACTTTTGAAAGAGTTGCTTTTTGTTTTCCTGAAGGTTTGAAATTTTCAGGGTGTAAATATGAGGGGAGATATGGATAATTAATAATGTCTGAGCAAGTTGAAGAGAGTGTGGGGAGGATGGCACTGATGTCTATGAGAGTGATCTTGCCCCAGAAAGGAACCATCTAGAATGGGCCACACTTGACCCTTGAAAAACATGGGTTTGAATTGCAAGGATCCATGCATATGTTGATTTTTTTTTTGTCAGTAGTAAATACTACAGTCCTATGTGATCTCGGTTGGTTAAATCCAAGGAGGTAGAACTATGTATGTAGGAGGCCAACTGTAAGTTGGACTTGGATGTATACTCTGGCTGCAGAGGGTCAGCACCCCTAAGACCTCTTGATTGTTTAAGGGTCAACTGTAGTTCCTTGACTCCTGGGAATTCCACCAAGCTGTGGAAAGGAGGAAGTCTCTTCTGGGCATTTCCTGGAAGAAAGATAGGTATAAGCTTATTCCCACTTTAGAATAAAGCCCAGTGAATTGACTTGAAGCAAAGTCATGCAGATGAACTCCAAGGCAAGTGCTCTTTTGATAACTATGATGCCTTTCCTGCATACTTCAGAAATGAACTGAACAGTAAAAGTGCCGAAATCCAAAGAAAATTCTAGAAGTCCACGTGAAACCTCTCAGAAGTAGATTTGACCTCTAATGTAGGGTGGGGGTGACCTTTTAAATAGTTTAGAAATCTAATGTTTATGTTACATCAATTTTTTCATAGACCTCACCTCCTCTGAAGACAGCACTTCCTGCCAGCTCCTGAAACACCCTTGAAGTGGTGGGCAGCATGACTCACGGTCAGGTAAACATTCCTTTTAGACACATATCAGCAGATTTGTTATTCCATTACTGTCCAAACAGCAGAAACCTCAGGAGGTAAAATTGGATTAGTGTTGAAGAATTCAGTCTCACCTGTTCTTTTATTCAAATCAAACTTTTAAAACATGCACTCTGGGGAGTTCATTTTTGCTCCCAATAAGGGATAAGGGAAAGATGTGTGGCAGGTCTCAGTCTTTGGAGTCAAGCCTTATTCTGGAACTGTTTCATTTGGAGGTGAGGTGAGGTGAAGTGAGGTGAAGTTGCTCAGTTGTGTCCGACTCTTTGCGACCCCATGGACTATAACCTACTAGGCTTCTCCGTCCATGGGATTCTCCAGGCAAGAATACTGGAGTGGATTGCCATTTCCTTCTCCAGGGGATCTTCCCAACCCAGGTATCAAACCTGGGTCTCCCGCATTGGAGGCAGATGCTTTAAGCTCTGAGCCACCAGAGAAGCCCCCTGTTTCATTTGGAAACCACACCTAACTCACAGCAAGGAAATCATCTGACATAAACCACGACCGCGTGCAGGTGTAGAAAAGGAAGGAGTTGGCATCAAACAGCACAGTGTATAAGGGGAATCAACAGAATTCTATAAAATGCCCACTAGCTACTCAAGGTGGAAAAATAGCTTGCTTACAGTGAAAACTGGTCATGTGGTCAGTAAAATGGTCAGATTCATATACCTTAGCCATAAATCTCATGTCATGAAATCACGGCCAATGACCAGACTCTTATACAAGATTTCCTGAACTAATCTGTAATAGTATAAAGTACTATAATATCTGTAGTGTACATTGGATTAAGGGAACGTATATTTTATATCAACCATAGAAGCTAAAGGTACTAGTACACAGTGAGAGTCAATTACATACATATGCGTTGATTTCATAGTTTGTTAAAATGCTGCAAATGTTTGAGTGGTCCCCAAATCTTAATTTTTTTAGTTTGCAGAGTAAAAGATTTTCTTTTATGTATTAATTTAATAAATATTCAAAGCATCTAAACCAAGCACTAACTCTGATCCTTACTGGTTGATTAAATTTTGGTAGTTACCTAACCTTTCTGCCTCAGTTTCCTCATATGTAAAATCAAAGAAACTTTAGTACTTAACCTCCTAAGGTTGTTGCAGCTATTAAATGGATGAATACCTGTGAAGTGCTTAGAATATTGTCTCACTGGTAGGAGACACATCTGTTAAGTTGCTGCATACTAAATTACCCTAAAGTTTAGAGGTTTAAAACAACACATTTATTATCTCATAATTTTTGTGGATCAGGAATCTGAGCATGGTTTAAGATGAGTCTTCTACTTTTCAGGCTGAAATCAGGGCATCCCCTTGGTTGTCACTGCAAGGCTCAGCTCTGGGAAAACCTGCTTCCAAGCTCATATGTGTATTTGTTGGCAGGATTTAGTTCCTCCATAGCTGTTGGCCAGTGATTACCCTCAGTTCACTGCCATTTGGGTCTTTCCAACACAGCACCTTAGTTTGTCAAAGCATGCAATGTGAGAAGTCAAGAGATTAGAATCAGCAAGCAAACTGCAGTTCATAGATTTTTACAACCTAATTAGGGAAGTGATCTTCCATCACTCTTGCCATATTTATTGATAAGACATGAGTCACTAGGCCTGGCCCACACTTAAGGAGATGGAATTACACAATTCCAGTGTGACTATCAGGGGTCAGCAATCCTTGGAGCTCATGTTAGAAGCTGCCTACCACGATGGTGAACAATGCAAATTTGAGGATTACATGCTTATTGGGGGAGACAGACGTTAAAAAGAATCTAGAATAAAATAGCAATTAGACATTGTGATAAGCACTATGAATTGGAAACACAATGTTTGACGACAAATTACAATCTTGATACCTGTTTTGAGTTGGTATTTTTCGAATGAAGTCATCCTTGAGGAAATAAGTTTCAGTTTCAGATGTGAAGAGTGAGTGAAGTGAGCCAAGAGTGCAGTCAGGAGAAAGGTGAGCCCTTCAGAAGAGCGAACAGATGGTGTGTAGGCCCTTGAAGGAGGGGAGCACCTAGAGCTGGCCCCTCCATGTGGCTTGGGATTATTTTCTCTGCACATGGCTGGTTTCTGGGATAGAGTGCTCCAAGGGAAGAAAATAGAAGCAGCAGCTGCAAGGTCAACTTAACAGGCATTCTTTCCACTCTATTATATTGATCAAAGCAGTTACAAATCTATATCAGAGTCAAGGGGTACCAAGCTCTGCTTTTTGATGGGAGGAAGAGCATGCTTATATCAGAACAGCAGAGTTTGGGATTCTCCAGGACAAAGAACCGCATCTGGTGATTTTAGCAAGAGTCATTTATTTTCAAGTTAAATATCAGATAAGAAGAAAGAAAGCAAAGCAATCATGTGTGGGTCCCTCTTTAAGACCCTTGGGTAGTTTGGGAAGTGAGACTTAGAGGGAGGCCTGGAAGAAGACGGGGGTGAAGAGGAGACTTTAAAGTGATGTTGTGTGTTTCAGGGCTGGTCCTCTGGAGAGGGTCATGATAGATGTAGGCTGGTGGATGAAACACATTTCTGAGAGATGGAAAAGGAAGGAATTCAGAATACATATTTTGGGGAATTGAGCTTTGATGGGAGAGATTTCTCCGTTGTCACAGGAAAAAATATACAAGCGGTGTTGAAGGCTGACTTTTCATTAGTGTTGGGGATCCCAGGTAGTGTAAACAGCAACACACAGCAAAGTGGGAGTACTCTGAGTGCTGAGACATTGTAGGGGAGAGAGGAAGAGGGCTGTTGCCACAGATGTGGCTGAACACAATCAAGGGAAGATTTTTTTTTTTTAGTTTAATTAGTGTGTTGTTACCTTAAGAGATTGTTTTATTTCAGGGTTTATCTTGTTTTATCCCCTGAACAGGGAACAGCACAAGAAACATTTTAGTCACTTGAATGTTTTGTTTGTCTCTTCTACTAGCTTTCTTTTTAAGTTAAACTAAACGAACTTAAGACAGGAAACATATTAGAAGCAGAAGGACTCCTCATCCCAGTGAGAGGAAATATAACACTGGGTTGCAGATCAGCTCTGTCTTGAGGTTTGATTGAACATTTGTATAAGAAACACATAAAAAAAAACTCTCAGATACTGTTTACTGCCCATTCTGATGCCCATTATTTCTTATATAGGACCATGCATGCTTTACTCTTTCTGAATTTTGTTCTCAGAAGATTTTTCTTTTGAAGAATATGGCCTGTTTCATTTGTTGGATGATGAAAATGCTAAATCAATCCCTTTTTCTTTAGCTACCCTCCTTTTTTGCATTGTATGTCAGGAACTCAGACTTAAAATTTAGGGCTGCACCACAGTATTAATTGATGGTGAGGGCATAGCACAGAATTTGAAATTTTGTCTCTCTAAACCACAGTTTATTCATCTTTCAAATGAGATAACTTTGGAACCTACCTCTTAGGATTATTTTAAGGATTAAATGAGTTAATACAAGTGAAGTACTTAAAATTACTGCTTGGCATCTGACTGTTAATTCTATTGGTCTCAACTGTATCCTTCAATTTACAGTGATTGATTTGTAAATATATGAATACCCAGTTTTCTGTGCTCACATGTTGTTTTTTTGGGTATCGCTCTAGTTTTTGCAGAGACTAGGTTATTTCTAAGAAATTATCCAGTTCTTTGATATCATATATTTTATGACTCTTCTCTAGGGAAGTACAGATAAATAATATATACTCAAGGCAACATATAATCAATATGAGTAGCTCTAACTTAACACCTAGGGACTCGAACTGGAGAGTGGATGTTAACATTTGTGATATACTTCTCACTGTAAATTTTTTTCTACCTGATTTGAATGGATGGGCTGAACAAACAAAGGGCTTATTGGCTCATATTATCTTGGAAAAGCCAGGATAAGAAGGCTTCAAAAAATTTGACCTGTAGGGACATAGGATCTACATATATAACAAACAGATCTATGTATATAACAAACAATTTACGTAGCATGAGAAAAAATAGACCCAAGGGGATATACAACACTTGAGGTACCCGGTAATCTTACTTAAACATGTACTTACCCAGTCACTTAAACCTGGTGTCATGAGATAATAATTTTCTTATTCAAACAAAGTTAATGGGCAGTTTTCTAGAATATTGTAGAGAGAATGTATGTATTAAGTAGACGACTGGAATAGATAAACTCTAGTATCCTTCCAACTCTTAATATTCCTGGTTTTATGTTCTTGTCCTCAGAGCACTGGGTCTGGATTTTCTCCACTCAGTGCAATGGTCTCATTTGTGATTAGGTGAGTCATTTTGATTTCAGCATGGGGCTAGGTGTCAGGGCATTCCAAACAAAGGCAATCAGACTTTCCCCTGTGTATACTAAATTGATCCCTCTGAGGCCAACTTAACTGTTGCTCTAAGATTTGGCTCTAAGTGTTCATTCTTTCAGATCATGGTATGGGTTACTCCCCCCACCCCCTTTCCTGTATTTGTAACTCTATTATAAAAAGGGTTATCAAACTCTGGTTAAGGGTTGGGTAGGTTCAGTGTACATCTGCGTGAAATCAGGGATTTTTTTTTCTTTCATTTTTCATCTTGCTTGGCCTGAAAAACAAATATACCAGAGGGATTTCTTCTATCTGAAGTTTCAGGAATTCACTGGATACCACCCAAGGCTTTAGATCAGATTAAAGTCTCTTTACTAGATTTGATGCTTCATTTGTACTGTTATGATTATGTGTGTGTATGCTCGAAGTTTAGGGCAAGAGTATGAGAGGAGGAAGGCAGTTATCTAGAGTCTAAGGTGTGGGCAATGTGAGATGCTCTCCTTATACCCTGAATATGCCAGAATGAAACTCACTCTGTAAGAAAGAAATGGGATGCTATAAATACACTTCCCTCTCATCAGTTCAATCACTCAGTCATGTCCAACTTGTTGTGACCCCATGGACTGCGGCATGCCATGCTTCCCTGTCCTTCACCATCTCCTGGAGCTTGCTCAAACTCATGTCCATTGAGCTGGGGATGTCATCCAACCATCTTGTCCTCTCTTGTCCCCTTCTCCTCCTGCCTTTAATCTTTCCCAGCATCAAGGTCTTTTCTAATGAGTTGGCTTCTCACATCAGGTGGCCAAAGTATTGGCCTTTCAGCTTTAGCATCAGTCATTCCAATGAATATTCAGTGTTGATTTCCTTTAGCATTGAGTGGTTTGATCTCCTTGCTGTCCAAAGAACTCTCAAGAGTCTTCTCCAACACCACAGTTCAAAAGCACAGTTCACGGTCATACTGATCCTGCATTTGAAATGTGCAGATGCAATCTCATTACTCAGAAAAAAGACCCCTGGCTTAGCTGTGCCCAGCATCCTGAGAGATGTTGAGTATTACATGAATACTAGACTAGTAGATAATCACTGCCAAGGACTGCTTATGATCTGTCATTGATAATCAAAATCTGTCTGGGCTTTCCTTTTAGTCCTTGATAATGTCAAACTTGCTAGGAAAAATTGGCAAAAATGTAAGATTTTGGATTGATTCTCTTTAATGTGCATTTTACTAGGCTATCAGATTTTTTTTTTTTCCATTGTAGACAATCTTACATTGATCTCTAATGGTTTAAACTATATGCTGGATATATTTCAATGGCAAAACTGGGCTTCATTAACTCTCTTTTATATTAATATCTTAGTTTCTTCTCAAGAGGAGTCAAAAGTAACTAATGTCTTCAGACTTTTTGATGACTAAGAAACAGGATTTAGTTCCAAGTGCTAAAAAGGATTAAAGAAGGCAATTTAAGTTTTTATTTAACACTTCACAAAAATAGACAGTCTCCATTGGGCCAACTTCAAAATGGGGTGAAGGGCAGGGAGCTTTTAAGATAAAGAAGAACAAAGAAGAGAAAAACAGAAAATATCTAGTTAGCTGGAGCCATGTAGTCAATATGTTTGGATGCTTGTGGTGAGAAGGAATAAGGAAATAAGCATAGGGCTCAGAGTAAGGGTGGCCTTTGGGAATTGGCTGACCAGATAATAGTGCATTTCTGGTCAAGCAGAGCATTTAATTGGACATGAAAGCTAAACGGAAAAAAAAGGGACTAAGTTTAGATTTGCTGATGTGGCACTCCGGGCAGCAGAAGCTCCATCTTGGGCCTAGAGAGTAATTTCAACACAGGTAATGCATTAAAAATTGGACTTTCAGCTTCCATTTCTTCAGGTTATCCTAGGTGGTCTAGCAAGTGTGGAATGCAGCTGCACACTTTTCTCCCAGGGCAGAGTTGGTATGTCAAAAAGAAGGGTCAGCGAGAGGGCAAGAGGCAGAGAAGAGGCCCAGGTGAGCAGGCAGGATCTGCTTTCCCTGGGCCTAGCACATCATCTGCTTGGTGTATGTGGTGGTTAGCGGTGGCCACCTGGTAGACACTGGTTGATGAATGACTGTATGAAAGCAGAATTAATCTGGACAGACAAGTTGGGTTAGCTCTAAATCTCCCCTCTGTTTGCTTGGGAAAGCTAAATTCAATCCAGCTGTTCTTCAGACTGCCAAGCCACTTTCAAGCAAGTTCCTTTCTATTTCTTTCATTTCTATTTATTCCCCCCTTGGGTGCTGAAGAAGTAAATGCTTCACCAATTATTTATTCTTTATAAGAGTTGGCTCTTTGTACTTGACATTTTCTTAATTGTTCACATTCTGCATATTTGCTTATTTTCCCTGATGCTGTTCCATTCCCAGTAACATCTTATTATGAGACTCTAGTGATGAAAGTGCAGGGAGATTTCCTATCCAGGCTTCTTATTTGTCCTTTCTGCATGTCCCTGTTACAAATTTCCCCTAATGCCAATTTTCATAACTAAGCTGAGTGCACCATTGGCTTTGAAGTTTGAAGGTGTCGTAGCTCCTGCATTTAGAACAAACTGTTCCAAAAATTCATGTTCGTGCGTGCTAAGTCACTTCAGTCATGTCTGACTCTGTGCGACTCCATGGACTGTAGCCTGCCAGGCTTCTTTCTATGGGGATTCTCCAGGCAAGATTACTGGAGTGGGTTGCCATGTCCTCCTCCAGGGGATCTTCCTGACCCAGGGATCTAACCCAACTCTCTTATGTTTCCTGCATCAGCAGGTGGATTCTCCACCACTAGTTTAACCTGGGAAACCCTGTAAAAACTCATACTGATGTACAGCTCAGCTCTTTCTCAGAAACTGCTTTTAGAATAGATGTCTGTCAATCAGATTCAGTGATCTAATGTGACACGTGACCAGCAGGTGAGAACATATCTGCCGGTGAATTCATACGTGAGCTGCACTAGGGAGGCCTGCCTTCTGGCACCACTAAGTGATGCAGGATATGATCATAGGAATAAAGAAGGAAGATCAGAAAAACTGAAAAAATGAATCAGAGCACCCCCTGCAACTCCAACCTTCAGTCAGCCAAACTTAGGAAGAAAATCTATTAGCATTAGAGTTAGTTTTAGGAAAAAGAAAAAAAGAAAACCCAACAGTCTATTCTATAATGCTGTTCATTTTAATGTCTTCCAATTCTTGTTCACATACTACTACTGTTTTTAAAACAGCAATGATTATAAGATGTATGCAACTTTAAATTGTTTTTTTCTTTATACCATTGCTTTCTTTGTCATATATATAATTTACCTTGTTTCTGCCCTCATTTGCCATGTATTTCCCTTTCTTCTTAAATATTAGTTAATATTATTATTTCTACTTTAAACTTCTGAATTATTTTGCAGCCCAGTGTACAAAGGCAACCGAAGCCCAGCCGTCCTCACACTTCCTCTCCCCCTTCTCTGGCCCCTCTCCGTTTCCCCGCCTCCCTTCCCTCCTCTTCCCCCACCTCTGCTCCGTTTCCCATCTCCTTCTCTCTTTCTGGTACAACTGAATTGGTTTAATAAACCACCCTCTTAAGTTAGTAAGAAAAACATCCTAATATATCTAGACATGGCCCTTATTTTATGGCCTTTCCTTACCTCATCCCCAGACCTGGGTTCCACTGGCAAAATATCCTTATGTTCAGATGGTTCTTTGGAGGTCTTCCTTGACTAGTCAGATGCTTCTGTGTCCTTAAGGCAAGTCTTTCCTCCTTTTCTGAAAAGAGGAAATTTCCTCATATTTTCCACATTCATTTTGTTGTCCCGGTTTCAGTGATAAATGCAGAGCAGTGGTTCTCAAATTTTAGTGTGCTTGTTATCACTTGGAGGCTTGTTAAAACACATTTCTGGACTCCACCCTCAGAAGCTCTCATTTAGTAGATCTTGGGTGGGCCCAACAACTAGTATTTCCTGGTGACACTGGTCATGATGATCAACCACTCTTTGAGAACTGCCTCATTCCAGGAGTTTTATATATATATATATATATATATATACATTTTTTTTTTTTTTGGTCAAAGCATAGGTATTGGAGATTATTTAAGGGAGAGTGACTTGCCTAAGGCCAGAAACCCAAGGTTTTACTGTATGTGTGTGTGTGTATGTGTGTGTGTGTGTGTGTGTGTGTGTGTGTGTGTGTGTGCGTGCGTGCGTGTATGGTTTAGACATGTACGATTCTGAGGCTGAAAGCTACCTCTGCCGTCAAAAACCATCATCCAATCCTGGGAAGAGTTATGTGCTTTTACTTAGCAAAGAGGTCAGGTCTTTTTATTAATAAGTTGTAAGTAAGACCCTTGGAGAAGAAAATGGCAACTCATTCCAGTACTCTTGCCTGGAGAATTTCCTGGACAGAGGAGCCTGGCGGGCTACAGTCCTTAGGGTCACAAGAGTCTTACACTACTTAGTGACTAAACCACTAAATCACCAAGTGAGACCCTACCACGAGTCTATAAGGAAGTCCAAAAAATTCATTGCATACAATGTAGAATGTCATTATTTCCATGTTAATAAAAGAGCTGTGGAAAGCCAACTGGTCGAGTAGGAGCCTATAGCAGTTGGCCTCATATTTAAACATATATTAGTCGCAAGCCAATTAACTATAACATTTTAGTTACCTCTAATCCTTGGTCTCTTCAGACTGGAGTAATCAAAATAAAACTTTTTAGATGTGTAATGCAAAAGATCAGCTGATTTGGGGATTTGGGCTAGCAATGGAAAACACAGAGGGAGGAGCAACATTAGACTTTCAGCAAGACAGGGAAAAATGTTTAGGGAAAATCACAGACACCTCTCCTCCTTCCTTTTTCTAGTTCTTTCTTTCTACAGACATTTGTTGCAATGTTGAAAAAGTGAACATAAACTTAATATAGGGCCAGGTACATAGTGAAAGTGAAAGTCACCGAGTCGTGTCCAACTCTTTGCAACCCCATGGATCATACAGTACCCGGAATTCTCCAGGGCAGAATACTGGAGTGGGTAGCCATTCCCTTCTCCAGGGGATCTTCCCAACCCAAGGGTTGAACCCAAGTATTCAATAAATACTTGCTACATAAAGAAGAGAATGAGTGAAATGAGGAGGATGTGAAGTTTTGTGAGGGTGAAGAATTAGGTGATAATACTGCTGCTGAGTGTCATTTTCAAGGCCCAAAGTGACCTTAGAGATGGTCCTGCCACAGATACTACTACAGAAATATTATCCCACATGTGGGGTTTAGGTATAAGTGTACAGCACAGGTCCTCCTGAGAGCATGACATGGTAGGCTGGCTGTTAACCATCGTTACCATCTCAGTGTGAATTTGTGTTTCCCACCAAATGTGATATGACTGGGGCATTTTATGGAGAAAGGGAGATCTGGATGATTAAGAGGGAGGGTGAAGTTTTGGCTTGGGGCATTTGCTGAGCAGGCTGCCCCTAGTGCCCAGGCTCATAGAAAAAGGACAATCAGAGAGGGACAGAAGGTAGACTAGGCAGGGGAGAGGAGTGACAAAATCTGCCTACCTCTCAGGGATCAACCCTGCTCTTAGGATTCTTTATGCCAAGAATCATCAGATCACCTAGAGGCCTTTCACTGAAACATGGGCTGCTGCGAGGTAGGAGTCCGTAAGACTAAGTCACGGAAGTCTTTATGATTTAAATGAAAAGTTTGTTCAAGGGTCTACTACGACAGACTCGTGGTCAAACTCTGTGTAGTGAAGTCAGTAAAGACACACGTCACGTTTGAAGAGTCAATTAGAAAATAGAGATCATTATTTTCATTCCTCTAATCGTTATCGACATTATACGAAATTTCTGTATACAAATTTAAAAATCTTAAATAAAAAATAACCCTTCATTAACGAAGGGTCAACCGAGTACCCATTTCTTAGACGGACGGTTATGTCCTCTGTGCCTAAGCTAGGGACCCAGTACTTCTAGGGGACCTCTTCCTTTACCGTTGGGTGAGGTCATAACTTGCCTGGGAAATCCTATGGACAGAAGAGCCTGGTTGCCTACAGTCCATGGGGTTGAAAAATTGTTGGACAGGACTTAGCAACTAAACAACAATTGCTTTGCTAAGTTGTGTTCAGTTCAGTTGCTCAGTCATGTCCAACTCTTTGCCACCCCATGAACCGCAGCATGCCAGGCCTCCCTGTCCATTACTAACTCTCAGAGTCTACCCCAACCCATGTCCATCGAGTCAGTGATGCCATCTAACCATCTCATCCTCTGTTGTCCGCTTCTCCTCCTGCCCACAATCTTTTCTAGCATCAGGGTCTTTTCAAATGAGTCAACTCTTCACATAGGTAGCCAAAGTATTGGAGTTTCAGCTTAAACATCAGGCCTTCCAGTGAACACCCAGCACTGATCTCCTTTAGGATGGACTGGTTGAATCTACCTGCAGTCCAAGGGACTCTCAAGAATCTTCTCCAACACCACAGTTCAAAAGCATCAATTCTTCAGAGCTCAGCTTTCTTTATAGTTCATCTCTCACATCCATATATGACCACTGGAAAAACCATAGCCTTCACTAGATGGACCTTTGTTGGCAAAGTAATGTCTCTGCTTTTTAATATGCTATTTCTGCTTTTTAATATGCTGTCTAGGTTGGTCATAACTTTCCTTCCAAGGAGTTAGCATCTTTTAATTTCATGGCTGCAGTCACTATCTGCAATGATTTTGGAGCCCAGAAAAAGTCAGCCATTGTTTCCACTGTTTCCCCATCTACTTGCCATGAAGTAATGGGACCAGATGTCATAATCTTAGTTTTCTGAATGTAAAGTTGTGTTAGTCTGTGCTATACAATGAAGTGTATCAGCTATCTGTATACATATATCCCCTCCCTCATGACCCTTCTTCCCTGCTTCCATCTTACTCCCCTAACTCCTCTAGGTCATCACAGAGCACCAATATGAACTCCCTTTATAGAAGGCTCCCACCAGCTATCTCTTTATACATGGTGGTGAATAATTAAATTTTTTTTTGCATGATATGGTTTTAATTGATGCAGATGGACTAGAAATGTATTATAGACCTCATGTTCTTTCCAGTAGGGCATAAAATTAAAAAAAAATTATCAGATCCAAATAAATTTAAAAAATGAATTGTTTTAATCAAGTAATAAGATTAACATGTTATATTTTGGCAGGAAATCCTGTGGCTGTGTATTTTGGAGCTTTTTCTTTCAGATTTGTATATAATATTTTCCCTACATCATTGAACTTCATTAGAAAAGAAAACCGTTGTCCCTAATTATGAATGAAAATAAAGGTTAAAAAAAATGTGGTCTGTAAGTTTGTGTCGGATTGTGTGTGTATGTGTGCATGCATACATGATCACAGAGGAAAAGGAGGCCTCATGTAACAGTTCAACACGGATGATTTAGATAAGTGTAAGTCAAGGTAAATACTTAAAATTTCCATTTAGCTTGGGAAACCCAGCATACAATAACCAGAAGTTTTCTGTCATAGTAAACATGTTTTACTTCCCTTTTATGTTTTAACAACAGTTGCTTGAACCTACATTAACTTCATGATTTTACTCTTAGTAGAGTCAGTCTTATATTTATTTTCCTTGTGATAAACAGCTGTGATGGGGGGAAGCTTTACATAAGTTTCATGACAGTGATAATAGCAATAATCATAATTTATATGAACTATCTGATTATTCAGGATATAGTTTCATACAAACTATTGTTTCTTCTGATTACCATAAATAAATCAAGATGCTAATATTAAGTTCACTAATGTTATAAAGTCACTTTGAAGTGCTTAAAAAGCAAATATTATCATTTTCTGTGTTACATATTGGATCCAAGGATCTTCAACAATGAACTGCTTCACCTATACTTACTCAGGCTGGGTTAATATAAGAGAAATAAGAGTAAGTGATCCAGCAGTTTCAGCCAGCTGCACATCCAGAGCATGTTGATTGCATGGTAATCAGTGTGCAGAAATAGGTGGGAGATAGGACAAGAAGCCAAAGCAACTGAAAAGTATCACTGAGCAATAAGAATCAATTTAATCCAGATTAACTGAAGTGTTATTGTGAAGAAAGAAAATCAACTGAGGGTACTAAAAAGGCCTCCCAGCTCTATTGGAGTACTATTTACTTTACAAGTATTTAGATATGTGAAGGGCTACAGCTTCCTTGCATGCATGCTGAATCGCTTCAGTCATGTCTGACTTTTTGCAACCCTATGGACTCTAGCCCACCAGACTTCTCTGTCCATGGGATTCTCCAGGCAAGAATACTGGAGTGGCTTGCTGTACCCTCCTCCAGGGGATCTTCTTGACCCAGGGGTTGAAGCTGCCTCTCTTGCCTTCTCCTGTATTGGCAGGCAGGTTCTTTACCATTGTGCCACCTGGGAAGCTTCCTTAGAATCACGCTTACTTTATAAAAGAGGATCATGGAGTTATGTAACAGGGCAAATTTCCCTGATAATATATGTTTAAACAAAGAATGTAATATTTATATGTATGACTGATTTATTTTGCCATATAGCAGAAATGAACACGACATTGTAAATCAACTATACTCCAATAAAAATTAAAAAGCAAAAACAAAGACTCTAATCACTCAGTCAATTTCTTCTGTTGTGGAAGGAACATAGAGTTGAAGAATTAATTGTAGATTTAAAAGATAAAGTAATACTCATCATAAAGATGGAAATAAAATTCCAGATTTTGAAATTTATGTATTTTCAGACACCTAAAGTAGAAAACCCTCTTCAGGCTAAATGGCTTGAAACAGACTAGGAATTAAGAGGTGTTTAAAGGAGAGGAAGGGGTCTTCCTAGGTGGCTCAGTGGTAGAGAATCTGCCTGCTAGTGCTAGAGACACAGGCTCAATCCATGGGTCAGGAAGATCCTCTAGAGAAAGAAATGGCAACCCACTCCAGTATTCTTGCCTGGGAAATTTCATGAACAGAGGAGCCTGGTGAGCCACAGTCCATGGGGTTGCAAAGAGTTGGACACAACATATCTACTATACAACAACGACAAGAGGAGAGGAAAGGAAGCATGACTGAGTCAGGGGGAGAAGTGAGACATAAACTCACCTTTAGAAGTGGGGTACTTCTTAGATGGGCTTCCCTCGTGGCTCAGCTGGTAAAGATTCCATCTGCAATGTGGGAGAACTGGGTTTGATCCCTGGGTTGGGAAAATCCCCTCGAGAGGGGAAGGGCTACCCAATCTAGGATTTCAGTACTCCAAATATTCCTGGACTATATAGTTCATGGGGTTGTAAAGAGTCAGACACGACCAAGTGACTTTCATTTCCCCCTCATAGCTCAGTTGGGAAAGAATCCTCCTGCAATACAGGAGACCCCAGTTC
The DNA here is from genome assembly GCA_006408675.1 of Madoqua kirkii. NCBI lineage: Eukaryota > Metazoa > Chordata > Mammalia > Artiodactyla > Bovidae > Madoqua > Madoqua kirkii. The sequence goes on along the minus strand of SJYC01054536.1, from coordinate 2,899 downwards.
AATTCCTGGGTCAGGAAGAGCCACTGGAGAAGGGATAGGCTACCCACTCCAGTATTCTTGTGCTTCCCTTGTGGCTCAGCTGGTAAAGAATCCACCTGCAGTGCAGGAGACCTGGATTCAATCCCCAGGTTGGGAAGATTTCCCTGGAGAAGTGAAAAGCTACCTACTCCAGTATTCTGGCCTGGAGAATTTCTTGGACTGTATAGTCCATGGGGTCACAAAGAGTCAGACACAACTGAGTGACTTTCACTTCTTAGGTGATGGTGATGAGGAGAGAAGAACCTTTTTACAACTGCCCCTCTAAAGAGGGCGAAACCCTCTACAATCTATAGGGCTAGAACAGAAGACTGTAAGACTGTGGAGGCTGTTATTATTGTTGTTGTTATTTTTGCCTAGCAAGCTGTCTCACTGTCCTTTGTCTAGAGACCAGGAGGCAGAGTTCTTGGTGAGCTGACTTTCTTCAATGTTTAGCCTATCTCAGTAAATAATAGCTTCCTTTTTGGCTTTGGTTACTTAAATTGGGTCTCTGCCTTTTCATGAAAATAAGTCTTCACACAGGTGTGCTTCCTAACTCATTATAGCTGGCAAACTTCTGTAGGAAAATCTTTTTAAAATGCTACTTTCTGAATATTATTTCTCTTCACATAATCTTTCATGGCACTCTTTGTTCCTGTATCAAGTCTATATATTCCTTTGGCTTAATTGCAAAGTCAAAAAGGGTGATATTGGTGAGCCTCCAGAGTTTCAAAGCACTAAATGGTCTAGGGTGCAACTTCAGAATAACTAGACATTGAATGTGCTAGTTCATTTTGGAGACTGTAATGAGTTAGTCTCTAAGAGTGACAAAATTCTTAATGTTGTCTGGTGGGAGGTCATTGCCATCATCGATGGCATCAGGGCTGAATCTAAATTTAAAATTTGGACTCATATAAGCTCAACCTGCAGGGCTTTGTGCGGGGTACCCGGGGATTTTCAGAATATGGGAATCTTTTGTGCTTCAAGATGCTACAGACCAGAAAATGGACTCATTTGATAAATGCCAGAGTACTCTGTCTTTCCAAGTATACTTCCCAGGTGATTCAGGTACCTTTTTCAAAGAATTTTGCTAGTCTTTGGACTTCTTTACAGAAGTAAGGGAGCACTAGAATATAATTTCCAAATCTTCAACTGGTGATCAGAGGCTTGATTGGCTAGCATTCATGAAAATGCCTTCTTTAATGCACAGAGATAGCATGTGTTGGATTCATAGACCGTCATGATTTATTGCTTAACCATCTGGGAGTTGGCAGAATGTGTTCTGCTAAGCAGATTTTCCTTTATTTTTTCAACCAATGAGTTTTATTTGAATGTACTAGAATTCGTATGTTTTTCATTAATTTGCAATTAACTCATATCAAGATGTTATTTTATATGAGCAATTTAACATCCATCAGGCCCTCTGAGTATTATTTTTATAATGCTCTATGTTCCTTTTTGATTTAGAAAGCAGTCGGCATGGCATTAAAGACAGATGACACAAAGGTATAGTCTGGATTTGGTTCAAAGAGGAGAGCAGGTCCCAGTAAATATTGAATGAGAGCCAATAAAGTTGTTTTGTTTTAAAATTTATTACATATAGTTGCTTTACAATGTTGTGTTAGTTTCTACTGAACAGCAAGGTGAATCAGTTATATGTATGTGTGTGTATATATATATGTGTGTGTGTGTGTGTGTGTGTATATATATATATATATCTCCTCTTTTCTGGACTTCCTTCCATTTAGCTCATCACAGAGCACTGAGCAGAGTTCCCTCTGCTTCACAGTAGGTTCTCATTAGTTATCTCACAGTATCAATAGTGTGTGGGCTTCCCTGATGGCTCGGTGGTAAAGAATCTGCTTGTAATGCAGGAGATGCAGGTTCAACCCCTGGGTCGGGAAGAGCCGCTGGAGGAGGAAATGTCAACCCATTCCAGTATTCTTACCTGGGAAATCCCATGGACAGAGGAGCCTGGTGGGCTCTAGTCCTTGGGGTCACAGAAGGATTGGACCTGACTTGGTGACTGAACAACAATGTGAATAGTGCATATATGCCAGTCTCCCAATTCATCCTATCCCTCTTCCCCTGCTTGGTATCCATACATTTATACTCTACATCTGTGTCTCTATTTCTGCTTTGTAAATAAGATTGTCTATAATAATTTTTTCAGATTCCACATATATGCTTTAGTATATGGTATTTGCTTTTGTCTTTCTGCTTTATTGCATTCTCTATGACAATCTCTGGGAGTCTCCATGTCTTTACAGATGACCCAGTTTCATTCTTTTTTATGGCTGAGTAATATTCCATTACATATATGGACCACATCTTCTTTATCCATTTCTCTGTTGATGGACATTTAGTTTGTTTCCAAATCTTGATTATTGTGAACAGTGCTGCGGTGAACATTGGGGTGCATGTGTCTTTTTGAATTATGGTTTTCCCTGTGTGTATGTCCAGTAGTGGATTTGCTGGGTCTTGTGGTAATATTATTTTTGATGTTTTAAAGTGAAAGGCAAAAGCAAAAGGAAAGATATACCTTTATGAATGCAGAGTTCCAAAGAATAGCAAGGAGAGATAAAAAAGCCTTCCTCAGAGATCAATGCAAAGAAATAGAGGAATACAATAGAATAGGAAAGACTAGAGATCTCCTCAAGAAAATTAGAGATACCAAGGGAATATTTCATGCAAAGATGAACACAATAAAGGACAGAAATGGTATGGACCTAACAGAAGCAGAAGATATTAAGAAGAGGCGGCAACAATACACAGAAGAACTGTACAAAAAAGTTCTTCATGACCCAGATAACCACAATGGTGTGATCACTCACCTAGAGCCAGACATCCTGGAGTCCAAAGTCAAGTAGGCCTTGGGAAACAT